>FIZR01007990.1:0-11435 GCA_900060175.1 Ferrisia virgata
AAAAAAAAAAAAAAAAAAAAAAATTTATAACAGTTTCAATAAAAACTTCGCGAGCTCTACCAAGGCTGATATTTGGTTTAAAAATTTTACACCGAACCTGAAACTGAGGCCATTTCTACGCGATTAAAATAGCCTCAAATGTGTAAGCTTTATACATGTAGAATACAGCTTGTTAGTAAAGGGTATGTTTTTATCCCTTCTGTTCTGTTATATTGAGACGTAGACGTAGACTTAGACGTTTGCGGTATACTTACGGATGTATCCAGTATATGTATGTGTTCAGTTTGATGGTAAAAAGGTGACTTGTTTCTTTCACTCGGCTCATTTATATCTATCTGTCTTCGCTCGCTGTTCGTCATTATACATATTTCGACATTTTGTAAGTGATCCGAGAAACGAGACGAAGAGAAGAAAGACGGCGACGCGACGATGCGTTTCTGCTTACACCAGATGTCGCCTTATGTATCCCTTTCCCTATTTTAGGGTTGGAATCGTTTCGTGTGCTGTTATGGTGTTTCACTTTCAGCAATGAACGAGAACGAGATAAAAAGAGAGAAGCAATTTAAGTAAGTGATAATGTAAAATGGCGAGGGTTTTTTTTTCTCAAAGCGAATCACTTTGTTCTTTTTTTTTTCGGTGACCTTTTTTTTTTTCGTCCAGATTTTTAAACAGGGTATACTTTTTGATGCAAAGTGCATCGTACATATAACAAATGTAAACACTACGGGTGAGTGGGAATTAATTTATACGTTCGAGTTCTGCACACAAAATCATAGGCAGAAGGGAATTTTAAAAAAGAAACGTAAATTAAAATGTCAACTAGTGAACTACTAAGTGCCAGATGACGATAATCATTTACGCGTTAGCCAAGGTCGAAGGATTTAACAGGATGGGAGTTTAAGAAGCTCATCAATGGTGATGAAATATACTGTACATGATGCTGGTTACATTACAACATACATACCTCTTCACCCTTATCATCTCCCCGCCCCCCTCCATTGCTGTGGAATTTGATATAAGAGAAAAATTCTGAAAAAAGTCCATTGTCGGTGAAAAATTAAATTATATCGTGGAACTGGAAGAGATCGTCCAAAAAATTACATTTATGGGGCTGTAGTGCAGTGCAATTTGGATGGAAAGTCGAAACCCCCCAAAAACACACATCTAGAACATACAAAATTTCATCCCATCCCCCACACACAATTTGGAGAGGAGACAGGGGAGGGAGAGCATTTGTTCATACAGTATAGTATCAAATTGGATTCCGATCGATCGAAGTGTTGAAAGCGATCTGATAACTGATCCTTAATCGAAAGAGAAAAAGAAAAAAAATTAGCTTGGGCACCATTTTTCAGCCCCCCCCCCCCCACCGAAGAATCATCCCCTATTCTTCACATACTCTTTACGTCTGCTCGAATCATCTTATTTCAATTTTTTTTTTGAACCCAAATTCTAGCCTGGAGGGTTCGGAACGTTTTTTGTTACTGTAAAAATTTTGAAAAAAGGCTCCCTTGGAGCGTCAGTTTTCCAAAAAAAGTAGTCAAAATAATGTTCAATTTTCAGCTTTTTGAAATTTTTGAAAGAAATGACGGAATTATTGAAACCTGTTGTTTGAAAGATAATTTAGCAAGGGTACCATTTTCCTTGTGCTAGTTTTTCAGCCCCCCTCCCTCTGGAGCCACCTTCTACTTAATAGAATTTCACTTATGCAAGTAACCAAATGGAGTGTCGTTTTCAAAATCACCCTTCCGTCCTAGGGACTCACACCCCTCCCCCTTCCATTTTACAGAATTTTATTAACGTTTGGTTCTGATCATTGTATTTATTTTTTCCTTCTTTCTGAACATGATAATGACTTAAGCAATTCTTCATATTTTTAATGATAAAAAAATTTCGAAGGAGTATCCCACTGCACGTAAACTATCCAAAACAGCTGCTCCTCTCCCCCTCCCCCATTCAATTTTTCAGCAATATTTTCAATAAGTACTGGAACTTTATCAAAAATTTCAAAAAACCGAAAATTGAACATTCTTTTAACCTTTTTTGGAAAATTAACGCTCCGGTGAGCATTTTTCAACATTTTTATGGCGACAAAAAATAATCAACAATTTTTGGGCAACAATTTAGGTCAAAGAAAATTGAAATGCAATGATTAGAATCGACGCAGAGACAGGGAGTATGCGAAGGAAGGGGATGGTTCCTGAGCGAAGGAGGGTAGGAGTTTTAAAAAATGGCATCTCAGCTGAATTGTTTTCTTTGTCTCTCCAAATTAAGGATCAGTTATTAGATCACTTTTAACACTCCGATTGAATGAACCTCTATTTTTGTGCATTTTATGACTAAACTACCTAAGGACGTTGATGGTTTTTCAGGAGCTCGAAACACCGCCCTCCCCCCTCCCGGGTCATTTACTATAGGTTGACTAACGTAGGGGTTGGGTAGACATCGGTGAAATGAGTAAATATGGCCATGCGAACAAACTGCTTAGGTCAAAATTTACAGGGCCGGTGATTTAAAAAAACAAAAATTTGGGGCAACATTTTTTTGTGATCATGGATTCTGGTTTGACTCTTCATAATCAACAAAAAGTGTTATTTGGATAAATTGACTATTTTCAAAATTGAAGGAACTCTGCACATGGAATTTTTTCAAACTTCAACATAAAAATTTTATCGCACATTTTAGTTATTATTTTTCATTTTTACAATTAATGACTTCGAATAAAAATGAAATTATAATTCATATTTCGCACAGCCCCTTCAATTTTATAGATAGACAATTCATGCAATTGACACGTTTTGTTCATCCTTGATCGTGAGAAATATTTCTCCGAATTTTTGATTTTTCAAATAACTGCCGGTTAAATTTTGAATTAATCTGCATCTGTCATTGCCCCTTCAATTTTTAAGATATATAATTTATACAAATATCCTTTCTTTATTCGACTTGAAGAGTTACGCGAGCGCCCCCTCCTCCTTACAAGATTTCTGTTCAAGAAAAAGTCTGGCCGTTGACCTAATATATATTTTTTGATGCAAATAAAGTGAATCTCCCCTCTTCTTCTCTTCACAGCCAATTTAAAATGATCACATGAGCAATAGAATTCCATATTATAATTATTTGGAAAGTCATGCCACATTTTTCGTAATTAATTACACATCTTCAACTTGTTTTGCCTAAAATCACCCCCCCCCCCCTCCTGTATACCTACCACTCGAACATTTCTTCGTAAAATGGTCTAATTACATAACTTACTTCATTACTCAAATTTTTATGGTACATCAAAATAACTTCGTTATAAAATTTGAACATAAAACAAGATGGCAATTTTTTTTACGCAATGGGCCGATGAGTGATTAGGGACATTGCCATTTTAGAACAATAAATTTCCTTTGCTCCGCGATTCATACGAGTAGTAGTACTACATATTATTTTTGGCTAAAATTGGTTTACCCCCCCCCGTCCAACCATTTTAAAATATTATCAGCGGTTTCAAAATTATGCCAGGCTGATTTTTAAATTTTATAAAAAATGCTGCTTCAAAAACACTATTGAAGCGAATAAAATTCTTATTATTTTTGAATACCAGTAATATGATTACATGTTAAAAACACTGCATTCCAAAAAATATCGATTAGCCTTCAAGCGACGAAATTTTAAGCTTATATCTAACATTCCTGAAAAAAATTCCATCATACTTACAGGAAAAAAATGAAGTTTTTAGGTAATATTTGGCAAATTTTTTTCCATACGAAAAAATCGTTATTTGAGAAAGAAAGAAGGAGAGGGGGGTATTGGTATTGTTGATTAATTATTGGTGGAAGGACTTTTCAACACCCAAGAGCACTCAATACTAAACCTACATTTGAAACGAGAATTTCAAAACTATTAAAAATTTTTTAAACTAGATAATGGCGAGTGAGAAGAGTGTGAAATTTTGGACACCACAGTTTCTTCACAGGGATCAGCCTATGCAGTTCGTTGTATCAAAATATCACGCTAAAGAGGTTTCATTTTTTTTACATTCCTCTCTGTCCCTGCTCCTCTCCCTCCCTCATTTCCTTCATTTACTATAAATCGAAAAATAGGCTACAAATATGTCTAAATAGATAAGTTTTCGGTGAAAAAAACTTTCCAAGTATATTCTACCAGAATGGGCATATCTTCAAGGTAACTTCACATCATACAAAAAACTTTCAAATACGCTTTCAAACTTGTCACAAATTTTTATAGCTATTTTCGACTCCTACGTTTCATTTTAATTCCATAATTATTGCAAAAAAAAAAAAAAAATCGGCTTACCTGTTTCAAGTTCATCGTAAGTTTTCATCTCGAAAAATTCCAGCATTTTTAAAACGAAAGTTTTTCATCGAAAAAAAAAACATGTAGGTGTTTAAAACGCTACATGTAAAAACTACATAAAAAAATAATTTAGATACCAATATAAAACTAAATTTGAAAAATTTTTCACCGTGAAATTCAACAGTCGAATACAGTCGAGTCGAGTAATCAGTAAAATTAAAAATGAAAAAATAGAATAACGAAATAAACGAAGAATTCGAATAGCTCTTCTTTTTTTTTTTTTTTTTACTCAAGGTAAACCAAAGTAAAAGAATTTTTATTTCGAATTTCTCGTTCTTCTATTATGTTAATTTTTTTCTTCGGAATTTTGATATTGAAAGCAAAATACACGTGAAAATTTCGTTCATCTATTTCGTTTGTTTAGATAGCATACGATCTACAACTACTCATAGTACGTATAAGAATATCTTATAAATGCTAAATTAATTTCCAGAAGATGCTCATCTAAAAGGCGGCAGCATGCAACGAACGAAGAATTCGATTACAAAACTTGCATGAATAAAACTCGAACGAGCTTCAACTTGCTACATTAGGTTTTACGAATTATAAGCGAATTTAAGTTGAATTTTCTTTTTAATTGCGAACTATCGATTTCAACGCTACAACCATAGACGAAAGACGATTCTCATTATGGAATATTTTTAGCTGTTTCGCACTCGCTTGTTGGTTCACTTTGAGAGTACCGTAACAAGATGATGATATTCGTATATAGCGTCGAGAAATACGCAGCGCAACTCAACACGCGCGTCAAAAGTTTAAAAACTTATTATAAAATTTACATCGAGCGGAAATTTACCAGTTTCGAAATATTTCCATCGAACTTTAACAGTCACACTTAATCCGAGGTGATTTGATTAAATATCGCTTTAAAATTGTAAGACTTTGTTTGCAACTTGGAACGAATGAACGAACGAACGAACGAACGAAAGAACGAACAAACGTACACCACTATACAGATATATAGGTGTATATATCAGGTAAAGAGGTACGATACTAATATAAGAAATAGGTATCGCAGTACCTCCTATACCTACTTAAAGCATGACCTGGCAGCAAATGAAGACGTGGAAAGCGGAAAAAGATCCTTATTTCACTTAAATTTACATTTTTAAACGTAAGTTACGTGTACCATAGCTCTATACGAGTAGATAGAGGTAAATCGAATGTAATAACGATGACGTTACGTTAGCGAAAAGAGGTAAATTTGCAAAACGCCAACAAAAACTTACTAAACGACAGATAATATCTTAATAAAATTTTCCAAACTGCGAAAAGTGATAATTAATCCTCGGAGTTGTTAAATTTTTAATTAATTTTCCGGAGTAGATATGTGATCTGTCGTTACGCAATCTGCAGAAAGCATCCTGATTCATAGTAGGTTCCCTTTCTAGTTCCTATATCTACCTATACCTTTACTTCGCTTCGCCTTCGTACGTATATAAATCTAATGAACGGAAATTACACAACGTTTATTTCATTCGTTACGCTTTTTTTAGCTAAATTTTCCAAATTCTGGCGAGTAAAATAATAAATGGCTAACAATCGGACAAAAGTTCACATGCCTGAGAAGTACCTATCACGAAAGAAATTTTTGACAGGATAAAAATTTCAGCCATGAAAATACTTACGTCCTTTGCCTCATTCTAAGGGTGAAATGTTCCTGTTCACAGATTTTACATAGAATCAATGGTCAGATATTATTAGAAAACCTTGAAAAATTATTTTGGTTTTTAGCTAACCCTGCACCTTCGTTCAAGATGGTGGAAAAATATATTCCTTCAAGGAAAAATTTCATTTTAAAGGGTGTTCGTGGTACAATTTTGATATTCTGACCGATATGTGGAGCGGAATCGAGGGGGTCTACCAGCATGATTTTTTTCGCAATTATCTAGCCCATCGAACCAACTGGTTCCTACAGTCGAAATGACCGGTGAAGATGAGCCAAACATACTACATGATGAAGTAAAGGAGGTGGTGAATGCGACGAAGAAACGCAAAACACCTGGTTACGATGGTATTGAAGCTGAATTGCGGCAAGCTGTTGGTGATAATGGAATCAGAGCAGTATGGCAACTCTGCAGTGTGATATGGTAGAGTCGTAAATGGCCTACTGAATGGTGTAAGTCGGTGCTGATTCCCATGCACAAAAAAGAAGATGCAAGATTATGCTCCAATTATCGAATAGCCGTTTTAATTCCACACGGCAGTAAAGTCGTGCTACGAATCCTAAACAACCGGATCAAGACGTATCTGCTCAGGCAAATTCCACCTGAACTAGCCGAGTTCATGCCAGGAAGAGGCACAAGGGAGCAGATAATGAATGTCCGGCAAATCATCGAAAAGCGCAGGGAGTTCAGCATACCTGTAGTGATGTGTTTCATAGATTACGCCAAAGCCTTTGACAGTGTGAATTGAAAGAAGCTCTTCAAAGTTCTAAAAGAAATGGGAGTCCCTGCTCTTATAGTAGATTTGGCGGAGTTCTTGTATGTGAAAGTTGATGATGAAGAATCTGAGGCTTTTCAAGGGTCGCAGTTATTCAACATCTATGATGAGCACATAATTCACGAAGCTCTAGAACATTGGACTGATAATATTTCCATTGGAGGAAGAAGATCTTTAATCTGCGATATGCAGATAACACCACTTTGATGCTGCGGATGAAGAAGAAATGGAGGAGCTCGTCAACTTGGCGAAGATAGCCAGTGAAAAACTTGGACTTTGTATTGATGCATCGAAAACGAAAGTCAGGGTGGTGGATCTGGCCAAGTGTCTTCCATTTTCAACAGCTCTCAGCAAATACGAAAAGGTCAACGCTTTTGTGTATTTAGGCTCTATTTCGAAGTAGATGGAGGCTCATCGACAGAAATACAGTGCCGAATCGCTCTGAGCAAATCAGCTATGACCAAACTGCGTAACGTCACGTGTAATAACAAAATCTCCAGAAAGACAAGGAAGAGACTTATACAATCACTTGTTTTCTCTGTTTTCCTATATGCCGCGGAAACATAGACGTTGAAGGCAGGTGATAAAAGAAAAATCGACGCCTTCAAGATGCTGAGGATACCCTGGACAGCGCGACAAACCAACATTTCAATGGTCAACGAAATACAGGAGCCAGTCAGACCAAGTATTTTATGCGAAAAATGCATTCTAGGGTATTTCAGAAGTTGGGAATCTCGAAAAGACATTCTCTTTGGTTAGGCCTCTAGTAACAGAGGTAGAGGAAGATCTTCGACCAGGTGGTCTGACATCATCAAAGCGCGAATGAGCTCTGTGGTAAGAGCTGCTTCACAGGCACAGGATCGTGATAGACGACGTGTTCTTTTAGGTGCAATATGGTCGTAAGCGACTGAGACCTGCTTATGATGACGATCGAGAAAAATGGAAGGGAGGGAGGGAGAAATTTTCAAATCACCACAGTAAGAAACACAAGAGAGCCTGCATAATTTTTTTTTTCTTTTGCACGCACTGTTTATTTTTACACGTACTATCTACCGGAAGCATCGTTTCATTTGTTTGCAACGCTGAATCATGCTATGAAATGCGAAAACCTCACTAAAAAATTTTGTTGTTAGCGTTTCTTTTCGATGCTTTGCACATTACGTAAAAACTGACCATGAACAATGTTGTTCGTCGTGAAATTCTATGTCAGAGAATGTGATCCAAAATTTGGATCCAACAAAAGCTTTCATGATTAAAATTTCCAAAAAAAAATTGGGCACTTTTCCGTATCAGGGAAAAATTCTGGATTATGGATATGTAACATTAGGGTGGATCAAAAAAAATATATTCCTAGGATTTTGACCAAACTCATCCGGGTGGTTGACTTTGAGTAGAAAACCAAGCGTAAAAAATTTTTTTTTGAGCTAGTTGAAAAGGTTTTTAGCTGTGGGAGGTGGGGGGGGGGGGTTTATCAGGAACTTAATTTTAGGTATAAAATGGAAATATATGAACGCACGAGCGTACCGAGGACAAAATTTTGATAAAAAAATCGTGCTTTTCGAAGTTTTAGCTTTAATTTTGTAGATTTCAAAATCGTTTCAAAATATCATTAAAATTCAATATTTTCATCAATTTTCATGATGTTAAATTTTTAGCCATCTCTTAGATATTCATCATAAACAGAAAAACGTTCTGAGGGGAATAGTTCAATCTATGCAGAAGGAAGGGGTACCACCTCTCCCAAATCGTACAATGAGCATAAATGGCTCAAAAAAGAGAAAAAAAAATGAAAACTTGATTTTTAGAGTCTAAAGTACATAAAATGTATGCCTTTTGATGAAAATTTATTCGAAAATGCATTTTTCAATTTTCAACAAATTTATTTTGAAAGATGGGAAAAATTATCATTTTTGAATGCTCCGAGGGTGATGAAATTGAAATATTCCCTTCATATCTCCCCTTCTAATAGACCTAGGAGATTGATTTTTGGCTATATTATACACCTTTAGATTCTGTATCGATTGACTAAAAAAAAAAAACAATTTCTGTATTTTTGGACCCTCAGCATCCCATCTCTCAAAGAGGAGAAAAACTGAATTTCGACCCAAGGTCACTCTCCACTCGTATATATCTAATGCGCCGCCAAACTGAGCCGATTGGTTGAATTGGAGCAATTTTGATCAGTATCGAGCAGAGTAAATTTTTTTCTAGTTTTGGGAGGGGGGGGGGATAAAAAATAAATGACCATAAATGTCTGATATGGCCAAAAATGGTCGTAATAGTTTTTATAGAACATCAAAATTGAGTTTTTGTTATTACCCCCTCCCACACCACCGTTGGCCCATGGACTGTAATAGCCTAGTTTACAGTGACAAAATGGCATAGAAAATCAGGCTAAAAACTAAATTCGACCCACCCTACTACCCAGCGCTTGAAATTATCGAGATGAATGGACATTTTGAGGGAAAAAACGTAACCTAACCATTTTGGATCTGGAGCTGTAGCAATTTGAAAATATATTTTATTTCAGCCTTCTCCTATAAGCCAGAAAGCTCGAGATAAAATCATGCACATATATTCTTACCCCCACTACATATCGACATGGATTTCGAAATTGAATTTTCCCTCCTTGAAAAAATTGTAACTAGGTTATTGCAGCGGAAGGGACAGACAGGGGACGATATCTGCCCTCGAAATTAATTTCTACATCCGTCCAATACAATATATATGACGATTTATTCCAAAATTTGAAGATACGAGCATTTTACCATTATTAGGCTGGTAGGAGGTGTGGTACCTATACAAAATTATAAATAAAAAAACGTTAAAAAATTACAAAGTTTTACTCAAATCGTCACACGAGCACGACTTGTACGTATGCGAATTTTCTCGATATGCAACTCAACACAAACTGGTCTTTAGGACCATTTACGATTGTTTGTACTACATCAAAATATTCGAGAATATCGTTGCTACGATAATTTTCCTTCCTATACGGTTGAATTATTGAAAAGTATATTTTCTCATTTGCATTCGAAATGAACGCTTATCATAACATATTGACTGAAGTGTATAGCATATACTAGCTACTTTAAATCGTACATATATAATTTATTACACGAGAGTTATTTAAAATTGACATAATTCACGATATAAATTTCTGCACGTTTTACCCCGCTTCTATCCATCCCACTTGGATTTTTTTTTTCCGCCTTGGAGAAAACTTCATATACTACTATAATACTACGAGGAGTAATATAGAGTAAAAAGTTTGCCATATTGAGAACGAGTAGTATAGACGAATAATATGGCAAACTTTTATCGTATAGGAAATAAAAGAGAGAAATAAGAAGGGAAAAAAAATGAAACGAAATGAAATGAAAGTAAAATTCATAATAGATTCGTACAGTTTGTGTGCTACGCAGTACGCATATTTCAAAATGAAAAAAAAAAAAATTACGTAATATAAATAAATTTGACAAAAGCGTCGCGCAAACGGTCGAATTTTTTTTTCTAGCTCGAAATGAAGAAGGAAAAAAAATGCATCGCGAGTTCTTAAAAAGATTTACTTACATTTTTACGTCGCGTAAAACGTTGAAATCGTGACCAAAAAGGAAGTACGATAGATTCCAGCAGAGAAGAGGACTAAGTTAAACATACGGGAGAGAAAAGAGGGAATAAAAAAGCAAAATTTTAACAAACACAAATATATACTTATTCGCGTGTATTACGCTTTTGATTTATACTGTCTGCCGAATACATAAGCAATGTAACTTTTATATGTATAACGTTTTCTATTAAACGTAATAATAAATCAACCGAGTTGGCGAAATATTCAACCGTTAGTCAATATTCGGTAATTTTTATTCTGCCAAGTTACGCGAAAACTTATAAATGGCTGCTGAGGTTTCCTCTATCCAATTTCGAGCTGATAAAATATGATTAAAATTACTACGTCTTAGCGATCACAATATTTACTATACCCATATAACTCCCACCCAACTCGAGCGAAACACTCGGTAAATTTTTTTTCTTCATCCTGGTAACTTTCGAGTCTGGATGACCCTGAATAATAAAAGCAACGGGCCGAAAGAAAGAAGAGAAAAAAAAATGATGCAAAGACGACAAAAATTTTCTGCTGATTACTGTTCGGCTTCGCATGTGTATAAAAGAGTATTCTCTCGCCGTGTCGGGTATAACTCGCCTAGGCTATAAGATAAAATAAACAGCTCGAGTTACCAGTATTGAAAAACTTTTCGCGCCGGACAGGGTGGTGGGGGGAGGGGGGTTGGAGGACGGGCATCGTATCGTATCGTATCGGACAAGACGTCAGAGAGGAGAGAGTTATACAAAACAAAGAAAACTTTTAAAAAAATGCCCTCGCTCGGGGCAACGGTTGTTGCGGTTACTTTGGTATATTCCTATCAACCAACAACACATAGATTCATTCGCGAACGAATATCAAATACTCGATGATGGTTTAATTTTTTTTACATATCGAAGAACGTTTACGAACTTGCTTAAACGAGAGGGAAGAAGACGTACGAAAAAAAAAAAAAAAAAAAAAAAAAAAACCCGGGGGAAAATTTATCGAAGCGTTTTTTTTCTTTTTTTTTTAGGGGGGGTTTTTT
>FIZR01007994.1:0-65189 GCA_900060175.1 Ferrisia virgata
TATTCAACATCTATGGTGAGCATATAATTCGCGAGGCTCTTGATCATTGGACTGGCGGTATTTCTATTGGAGGAAGAAGAATCTGTAATCTGCGATGTGCAGATGATACCACCTTGACTGCTGCGGATGAAGAAGAAATAGCGGAGCTCGTCAACCTGGTGAAGATGGCCAACGAAAAACTTGGACTTTGTATTAATGCATTGGAAACGAAAGTCATGGTGGTGGATTGGGCCAAGTGTCTTCCAGTTTCTACCGCTCTGAGCGAATACGAAAAAGGTCTGGCAAAGGATGCTGAGGATATCCTGAACAGCGCGATGAACCAACATTTCAATCGTCAACGAAATACAAGAGCCAGTGAGGTTAAGTATTTTATGCGAGAGACGTATTCCAGCAAATTTCGGTCATGTGACCAGAAGAGAAGTCGTAAATCTCGAAAAAGACATTCTCCTCGGTAAGGCCTCCGGGAAAAGAGGGAGAGGAAGATCTTCGACCAGGTGGTCTGACATCATCAAAGCACGAATGGGCTCTGTGGTAGGAGCTAGTTCACAGGCACAGGATCGTGATACACGGCGCGCTCTTTTAGGTGCAATACGGTTGTAAGCAACTGAGACCTACTGATGATGATGTTTTTCGTTTTAAAGCCGATAGAAGTTGAGTAAAAAGGGCATAAATAATAATTGTTTATTGCCACCGTAATACAAACTTTCTTAGCATGGTTAGTTTAGAATTTCGTAATCCTTTGTACTCGTTCCCTTTACTCTCGATGATAGGCAATTTCATAATCGAATATTCTTCATGGTAGGTGTTACGGAGAGGCATTATAGATAGTTTCATATATATATATACAGTATACGTGTATATGTGCTCACGATAGAGGTAAATTTTCGCAGTTCGAGCTACGAGATGGTTTTATTTATACCATTGAATTAGACATAGTTCGCTTCACGTATACAAATCGAATAATAATAAACAATTACACCAACGTCTTTTCATCCGGCGCTTGGTTGTATCTGACATGAGAAATATAATATACCTACTCGCGAACCTTGGAAAACGCGTAAAGAAAAAGATGATCTATCACTGTGTTCGCACCGTACGCGGTGTGGGTAACACGTAAACGACATCGAAGAAATTACCATTCTTGGAATTTGAATTTTTTTTTTATGATTTATATACGACAATAGAGAGACACCACCTTAGCAAGCTAGGCCGGGCCGGGTAAGGTAATTTATGAACACGAATTTTTCGATTAGTACTTACACGCATTGTCCTCTCTCGGTACTTGTACTACATGCTATGTAGTATTAAAAAAGGTGATCGAGGAATTGAACGAAAAAAAAAAAAAAAAATAAAAAAGAAAAAACTGCTGTAAACGAAACCAGTTCATGGCGTAGGATCTTTCGCGCGCAGGACGAAACGCGTTTAGGTTAAAAACCGGACTTACAGAGTAAAAACGAGAAACAAGTGTTGTGCTTCGTCAACGTGAAAAGAAGAAAAGATGGCCAGGTAAAGCATTGCATTCCGGTTGTGCTCTTAGACTCTTCAGTAAGTGCATACGTATGCCCCCGCACACTACCTTCGTCCCACTTTGGCGTGTCTGTAGATACACCGCGCCCGTCGCGATCTATCGCACGATTCTGTTAATGATTATTGTACAAGAGCAGTGCACCGAAGTAAAGCTGACTGTATTTGTAGGTACGTCTATGCGTTGTGTATAGACAGAGGTATCTTCTCATCGGATGTTATTATTTTGATGCACATGTCTTTTCAAATTTTATACGTGTACCTTGAATGTGCGGTGCACGGACTCACGAACCCAAACAAAGCTTCGTATCAGCTGTTTTAGGAACTGAAGAGCAGGTTAATTCGACGTTGTGTGAGCGAAAAATCAAAGATTTAGGCATATGGTGGAGCAGCACAATGATAAATGCGACCATGGTATGGTGCAGTGTCTGGAACTGAAATCTTTTAGATTTTTTCCGTTTTACCTGTGATCTTTTTTGGGGGAAGAAAAAGGATTACTGGTAAGCCAATGCTGTAAATATCGAAATCACCATGGACAGTTTTTCATTTTTCGAAGCGTATTATGTAGTTTATCAGTATGTAATGTAGGAAGGAGTATTCTTATCTTCGATTTAATGCGTGAAATTGAAAACGATTGAAAAATAATGAAGCTAGTTTTATTTTTTTCATTTGTATTTTGTAATTTGTCTATGAGCTGTACCGCAAAATATAAGGTAATGTAACATTACACTGTTATACGCAATGTATGCTTGAATATGATATGATATAACCAGCAAAAGAAAAGAAAATCTACATTAACATCGGCATATTATAAAACGACACAAAGATCTATATTTTCTATTGCCAAAGGCAACATTTCCAGACTTTTTTTTTGCTCTCGAACTGCATGCAATCTTTAGATAAACTGCGTCATATCGATAATAACCATCTATAACGAAAGAAAAAATATGCTGGGTGAATTATAAAAGATAAAAAAAAAAAGTCTACGTTTTACGCATACTACTTTCGTGTACATATACATGTTAGTATAATAAGCGATATGTAATCATGATTTTTTTTCTTTTCTTTGCCTGTAAAGAAACAAGAAACAGCCTTAAGCAGAATGTACGTATGTACGTTACGTACCATGTATATGTATTTTTGTATCATTCAAAATAACATCATCGGCAAATACTTACTTCAGATATACATATACACCACTACAAAGCTACGTATTGAAGTTATCAAAGTGATTACACTAAATTCTCGGAGCATTTTGGTAAATACCGCTCTGCATGGTGCTGTAACTTATACATATTTCGTATGTACTCTACACGAATTTCAAAGCTTTTAACTTGGTACACTATTGAGAATTTATATACTTTGATAAGATTTTCGCGTAATCTGTCGAATTTCAGATGGAGAAGTTGAATAATTTGTTGAGAAATTGTGTATGAATTTGTGATTTTGTAACTCGGTTTAAATCTGATTTTTTTTTTCATACGATTGGAATAGGTATAAGAATCGAAAAGTGGTTATGTGATTCATTTATTAAACTGTGATGTAAATTTGTTTGGAAATACGTACGTCAGTTTTATTAATTAGTGCAAAGGAGTTTTTTGAGAGCATGTAATGAGTTGAAGTGTTTTTTGAATAAGTTGGTTAATTATTATCGATTATTTCATTTCTCTTTTGTTTTTCATTTTGATGCTTAAAATGCCTCAGACGTTACAATATTACGTAGAAAATGATGTCATAAATTTTTGTGCGTTGTACTTCGTTGAAATGTCAATTTATGAACATTCAAAGCCTCAGAGCGAAGTAAAAACCATCATTCGTAGTACCCCTTGCCAGTATATATCTTCAGTGAAAATTTTTGGATTATGTGAAAAGGCTTTTTTTTCGATCCGTTCATACAATAATGGTAAAACTTTTGCCAATCTTTAATCTCTAGGGGAAGGGGGTTCCGATGTTTTAAAGTAAGAAAAGGTTAAAATGCCAAAAAGTATAATTTTTCGAAAGTAAAAAAATCATTTCCAGAAAGAAATTGTAATCGTACAAACGGATCAGTATGCAACTTTTTGTACATGAGGGTGTGAGGAGGAGTAAGTACAGATGAATAATTTTTCAGATGCATAAATACATAGCAGTAGTTTTATAAAAGAGGAAGAAAAAAAAGAAATTCAACATTTTATTAATAAATAAAAAAAATTGCTCCTTCAAATGAGTGTGAATGTACCTTTCCAAGTATAACGTGTTCCATTTATTCTGGCATCCCCCTCCTATTGAAATAAGAATTTTTCGTATTATAAATGTGAGCTTGGCAATTTGTTTCTATTGTATTTCTAGAAACAAGGCATATCAATTTTAGGTTGTTTTTTTCGAAAATTAGCGTGGAGAGAAGCAGTGAAAAAAAGTTACAAAATGGTAAAAATTTGGAGTCTCCAACTTACCCCTTACCCCACTTCTTTTAGGTTAAAATTCCAAAATTTATATGAAAGGTAAAATTGAAAATTTTTTTCGATTTTTTGGTATTAACGTGTCATAGTAGACTACTTGACATTAAAAAAATAGTTTTCGCTATTTTTTTGCTTTTCAGGGGTTCCAAAATCCTGTTTTAACGTGGAAAAAATCATTTATTTAAAATTTTCTCAAGGTAATGAAGTAAAAATATTCAAATTTTTTCCAATTTTAAACATAATTTTGAACCCCTGAGAGCAGATACAAGTCGCGAAAACGTGTTATTTTTCATGAAAATTTTGAAATTTTAAACCAAGTTGAAGACTCCATTTTTTTGGCGTTCATCTGACGTCATTTCGAAACTTTTTTCACTACAACCCCCCTCCTTCCGCACAAGCTCCGAAAAAACCTAAAATTTTAAAGTTCTTGTGTTCAGCATCTTTAGCAGTAACCTTCATTTACTGGTGCAGCGTGTTGGATTGGTTGTAACCCCCCCCCCCTTGCAAGAAATAGTGAAATTTTAAACCAAAAGAGGGCAGGGTACGGGTCAAGTTGAAGACTACCAATTTTTACCACGTATTCCTTCCCCTGCTGCTTCCAACTTTTGAAAAAAAAAAAAAACTAAAATTGAAACGCTTTAGTGAACACGTGCTCAGAGATCTACCGCTGGAACATTGATACTCGTCTGATCCAAAGACTGCATAAACCAGAGCGTGTGAATTTGTCGAGAAATGTAGTTGACTAAGGTTGAAAGTTTTTGGGAGTGATAAAGAAATTTTAGGAACTATGTGTTTTGAAGTTCTTACTTAAATAAAATAACGGAGAATCAAATTATGGTGCGTCTTTTTGTCCCAGAAGCTCATTTCTATTCTCGGATATTCGTTGTCTAGTTTACTACTATTGAAGCGTTTGAATTTGATATCTAATGTTTGTTCGATTCAAAATCTATGAAATCAGGTTGTATAATACCTTGCGTCAAATTTTAAAAGAGATATGTTGTGTGAATCTGCCGAAGAAATTGAAAAACAGAGAAGAGAATTTCCACATTATTGGTTTTGGAAAAATCCAAAGTTTTTAGTAAATTTATTTGTCAAATTTGGAGGTGAGCAGCCTTTTTTCTTTGTTATAACAAGAGAAATTCCTATTTTCTCCCTGCTTAATTGATTTTTAGATTCTTTACCGATTGATTAAAAAACAAGAACCCCAACACAGATACCTCAACACCCCCCCCTCCCCGCTGGTACTACTAACGGTTGATCGATAGCACATAATACCCGGGTTTTCATTGGCAGTAAGACATAAAAAATCAGACTAAAAATCAGAACTAGTCCCGACTTTTATTTCAACATATATGAACGAATTGATATGTTCTAGAAGATCACATCGTGCTCTAGGTCATGCCATTTATTTTTTCTCAGTGTATCTTTATGCCTACATATTTTTGTTTTTTAAGGTAGAAGGGCTTTTATCTAAAATGATTGTAAGGCAATGCTTGTTCCCCTGTTTTTCAAATCTTAAGGTAATCATTGAAGAAAATGACGATCAAGAAATCAATATGTACCAAGTTTAAGTGAATAGGTAACTAGGTATAACGTATTTCTGAATTACAACTGAGTGGAATCGCCTTTTACGAATTTTTTTCGCTACATTTAACAGTTTGAAAACCAAAAAGTAAAACATTTTTTCGATTCTATGGAGGAAAAAAAAAAGGCACGTATAAAGATCGTTAATTCGAATAATTTTCAATTTTCAATTTCCTGGTTTCTCTTATATGTACTACGGATTTTTTGGAGAATGTATGTATTTTACCGTTGAAATATACTCGTTTTCGCCTATCTTATCCGATTTTATCATTTAACTTTTACGTTTTCCTGTTCATAAGGCGTACACGTTTTTATTTTTAGAAATCCTTATTCGTATAAATTTTTTTTAGCCTTTTACACAGACTGGGACGAAGGTTAAAAGATATTTATTGAAGCTCGAAAATGTATTTTTCAAGTATCAGCTTTTCCGTCATTTGTGTATTATTTTTTTCTTATTTTTCTATTGACGAAAAATCCGATTTCAGCAAACGTTATAGGTTTAAAATCATAAGAAGAAGAGGGAAGTTATTCGGTGGTATAATGCAAACTTCTTTATGGTAAATTTAGCGAATTTATCCTACTTATTCGTGTACAAAAATAACTCAAATAAGTATGCGTAAAAAAAAAAAGGGAACGAAGCTGTGTGGTCAGTTTAACTTGATGATAAAATAAGACGTCGATACACGTGTTTTATTTACTTACTCCAGAGCCCGGAGCATAGGGCGGGCGGATTTAATTTAAACACTTGTAAAATTGTGTGGATATATTTTTTCTATATAAAAATATACTGCTGGGGAAAAAAGAGCTGTTGTCAAGGAGGATTACTTTACGTTGGTAGTGAGATCTTATGTGAGTGTGTAAAAAAAAATCAAAAAATAAATATTGCTCATTTTTAAGCGCAAATTCTTAATAAACATATTTTGATATTGTTAACGCTGGCGAAGAGTTGAGTAGCTTATAGCACAGAGAGAAAACCATCACTCGTACTTGCTACAAAATTCAAGATAATCAAAATAACTACGAAAAAGTACAGAAAGAATGGTAATTAAACCGGAAACAATTAGACGACTAGCGTATTAATGAAATGCATTATGTTAAATGACTCGAATGAAAATACGGTTGGTTTCTGAAACGAACGAATTACTCATTAATTGGTCGTCTTGTCGCATTTAACCCCATAAGTGAGATTTTTCCTATGGTCGATCGGGTAATTCTTTCACCGACGGTCCTTACTGTCAGGATGAGTGCGACATTGAGATAAAAATAAAGTCTGGTTGCTGTTCTGGTCGTCGCGATTAAATGTCCAGGAAGATGGGTAATTTCCGAAAAGAATAATATACGTTGCGTAAATTGAGCTAAAATAGATGAAGTTAGTATCTTATCGACATTGAGCACTGTGTGCTTTTTTTTTGCTATCGTAGTAGCACGTTCGTTGATTATGTTTTAGAAAAATAAGCGCGATAGAGAAAGATCGAACCGAAGACAGCTTAGAGCGCAAAGTCCGAAACGATTCTTCTACCTAACGGCACGAAAATATAATGAACGTTTAAAAGGCGATAAATTAGAAAACAATTGAGCCAAGAATGAGACAGGCCGCAATACCGCAAGATAAAACGAATTCGAGGTCGACGTCGTCGAATCGCAATCGGCGACGAGAGGAGATATCGGATAACGTAGCAGGACCATGTACTTACTTACTCGTATACTGTGTAGGATGAGGTGTAGAAAGAAGTTACGAAATAAGGCACGAGCAGAGTAAAAGCTTTAGCATGGTCGTCGGGGTGTGTTCTATAAGCGCCAGCTGAATTACCGAATAGTTTATCTCGAACCACACTATACAAGCCAGCGACAAATAAGTACGCCGAGGCGTCGTCGTCAACGGCTACGATTAACTCGAACAAACCCCAAGAAAGAGAAGTTCTAATCAAACAAATATTACCGGCTTTTAAAACGGACCGGCGTGGCTCGACGAAGACGGTGTCTGTTACGGGATTTTATGTGAAGCCGTAGCAAGGCAGAAAGAAAGTTTTCTCTGTGCTTTGGCGCGGCCGACCGACCGGCCACGCCGGCCCCACCAACAATTCGTGCAAGACGTTTACGAAATATTAACTTTATGTCAGTTTTGCTACGCCATGCCACACGCCGCTGTACTGCTTACAGATGTGGATGTGGTAAGAATTGAGGAGTGTTCGGTGCTCCGGAAAAGTTTGAAAATTATTTTTCCTACAGCGTTTTGTTCGTTGTTCGCTCATACTTCGATTCATTTTGATGCTGTTGGTTGATTTACGACGCGACTGTACTGGCCAATGTATAATGGTAGATCAGTCGGCCGCATTATGGTGTACTTTTTTATCGTCCTGTAGTTGTCGTGTATTACATATACGTACGTAATATGCTCTCGTACAGCACACGTAGCTAGGTACGTACATATTTGAGACATGGCAAAATTATTGGCTAAAGTTCGAACTACCGTAGAACGTATTATAAAGTTTTAATAAGCTGTCTCCAACGACGAATGACAAGATTATTTTTGCTGCTTATAAGTTGTACGCGTTTCGTGTAACGCCATACCGAACCGTGTATCCAATCAAAGGTCCATACTGTCAGCTCTAGCGAGTTGAAATTTTTGAAGGTGAAAGGTACGTACTTCTCACTTATGCTTGCTGCCCTTCTTCATCGATTAGAGCAAACCCGTTGATACTTGATGTTTGTTCATTAAGGATGAATCAAAGAAAACATACCTCGGATTTTAATCAAACTCACCTAGATTGCTGATTTTGAGTTGAAAATCCACCATACAACGTTTTCCAATCCTAGCTCAAATGGGAGTGATGCTATGAGTGTGTCTTTAAAGTAGGATCATTTTCGAAAAAAAAAACGTGTTTTTTGTCATTTTCATCCCCTAAAAGCGGTGTAGGACCATGGTCACAGAGTTTTAAAAAAGTACGATTTGAGTTTCTGCGTTTTCCTGTATCATTGATATCTCGATTCGATACCGCACCAGGGCTTTGAAAAATCGCTGATCGTAAAAATGAAAATTTTTTTGAAACAAAAAAAAAAAAGACAACGAAAGGGCTGGGCTTTTTACTTCAATGATGGACCCAAAAAATTATTTTAGTCTAGAACAATGAATTTTTATTGTAATCATTTAAAGTTTTCGAGTTACAGGGCAACCAACTGAATAACGGATTTTTAGGTTTTGAATTCGAAAATTTCTTGATAATTATGGCAATAATTTCAACCATCTTGGAATTAGGAGGTTGACTGCCCTGTAACGCGAAACTTTTGAGCAACTTCAATTGGAATTTACTTTTCTAGACTAAAAAAATTTTCTGGACTCATTATTCAAGTGAACAAAATTTCTATTGCATTTTTTTTTTTAAATAAAAAAATGTCGATTTTTACGATTTGCGAATTGGTGTCAGATCGAGATGCCAATGGTTCAGAGATACGCAGATACTCAAATTGCAACTTTTTCATCTATGTGACCAGAGTCTTATTCCTTTTTTTAGGGGATAAAAATGACAAAAAATCGCGTTTTTTCTTATATTACGCCACTTTGAAGATCCATAGCTCCATCCGCTTTTGAATTTGGTCAAAATCCGAGGGTTGTTTTTTTTTTCAATCCAACCTATTGTACTTACGAGTATAATTGACGTGAATGGTTTGCATCAAACAATGTTTGGGTACTTCGTTTAAGAATTTTGATTTTGTCTTCATTTGGGAGGAAATTTGAAAACGGGATTTATGAGCTGCAAAACAGTGTATAGTTTGTCTGATGTTAATTAGGAAACAACTTGAAATCCTATTTTTTTTCCAGCGTGATTTTTGGTCATATTGTCAGTGAAAACCAGGCTTTTACGGTCTACCGACCTACGGCGGATGAGAGGAGAATATCGATAAAATCCGTTTTGAGTACTTAAAAGACCATTACGGCCATTTTTGAGGATGTCTAATATTTATTTTTATTTTTAATCTAGCCCCCCTCCCCTCCCACCTTCCCTTTAGAGTGGGTATGACCTCGGGTTGAAATTCAGTTACGACCAAATTTGGGTGAGGGGAGTGCCGAGGGGCTAAAATTGCAGAAATTATTCCTTTTTTTAGCCAATTAGTAGACAATCGAAAGTTGTGTAGTATATTCAAAAGCTAGCCTCCTAAGTCAATTGGGAGGGGAGATATGAGGGTTTTTCCCTTTTTGACCTTAAAAAAAGGGCTGCTCCTCCCTTATATTCTCTCCAAATTAAGCTAGAGAGTTGACAGTTGGTATATAAGCGTATTAGGGCCCATAAATATGCCCTTTGGGGATTTCAACTTTTAAAAACAATTACCTCCTTTGCAGCTTCGAAATTTGTTTTTTTGGGGCGAGTTCCCATATGTTTTGACTTTGTCCTGGCATAAGTCCCCTTCAAATTGAGCTAGGAGGTTGAAATTTGGTGTGCACATTTAGTATAGAAGATGTGCTATTTTGGGGTTTTAGTTATTCATTCTTTTATCTACCAGTACCCCTACCACTGTTCAAAAAAAAAAAATTGCCAGAGCGCCTATTTTTGTATTCCATGAGTGGACAATTCGAATATCTACTTAATTCATGAAAATCAGGCTTAAAACGAATTGCGAGGCAATGTTGACTTTTTTAAACTAAAGAAAATTTACCATTTTTTCACTTCATCCTTCAAGACGGTCAATTCTTTTTGAAATCAACTTTGTGGAATTTTGAAAAAATGGTAACCTCTCGGTAATTTGGAAATATTGGTAAAATACTTCCTCGGATCACTTTTTTAGTGTTTACGCTCACTTAAATACAAATTTTTCGCATTTCAAGTATACCTATTTACGTACTTTGGGATATATGTACCTATTTTATGTCGTTCGTAATTTTTCGAAAACTTCAAGATACTGCTGGGTATGTTCCGAGGGGCGAATAGACAGTCAGTTTATCAGTTTTCATTTGACCTCCTAGTAACGTGTATGAAAAAAAATTGGTGTAAAATATTGAAAAATTTGTTTGAAATGAGGTTTTGTAGTGCTACGAATGTAAAAGTGAAGAAAATTCCAAAAATTAAAGAGGTTCCTTTCTATGGTCGTAGTTTAAAGTAGCATCTAGTACAAGGGCCTAGGGACGTATATGTAGGCCATCTTTGGACTATTTTCATTGATAGGAATATTCTGTTGTACAGATAAAAAGGAAAATCAGAATTCTTCGTGTAGCTTCAGTCCATGGAAGCACCCCCCGTCCCTCCCGCCCTCTATCCCCCTGTATCTAGATCTGCATGTTACTAAAGTGAGGGAAAGATGGATAGTACTTGTATTCACCTTGAATAATTTAAGAATTACGACTGAGACATGCTCAAGTAAATACTCACTTACTGTACCATTGTATGTTGTACATCTAATTAGTTTTCAAATAACATGCTAATGAGCAAGTGCACTATATTTATATTAAAATAACGTAATAACTATTAACTGGCTTTCCTGACGATCTGTCAGTAGGTATACTGAAAAGCTCCATCGTTGCTGTTATTATTTAATGATATCATTTTGTATTATGAGAAATTGTCACGAGTACAATTTGTGCGGCTTTTCAATCTAGCCAGTACTCCGGTTGAAGTCTTTATCTTGATGGAGTCAACTTACCATTGTTGTTGGATTTTTATCGAAAAATAATTTTTGTTGCATTTTAATTGCTGTCACGATAACTCCTGTAATGAGGTCATTCACCGTTAACGCGTTGTGTTTGTTAAGTTTGGTTTGATAAAAGGCGACAATATGGAGCGACGTTGCGTTGATTAGAAATTATACAAGTGTAGACAAACGCAGCCATCGATGTAGCATTGCTCGGTATTTTCGACAAAACTATGTGTTGATTAGTGCGTATGTGTAGTCGAATTAAAAAGAAAAAAAAAACTACGTTTATATACAGACCTGATTCATTTTTATTGATTTTACCAAATTATACTGCTACGCGGCTGATTAGCTGGGGTGAGAAGTGAAGAAAATATAAGCTACGAATGATTTTTAATAAAGAGTCTTATTCTTGAGAAAAGATTAATTTTTGCCAGCGCGGTGCGGCGCGGCGTGCCGATGCCGGAGCGCTTATCGCGTAGAGTAATTCAAAAAGCTACGTGTATAAATGAATGTTTTCGCGCGAATGAGCATTTAATCGAATTTTAGCGCCGGAATTGTTACGTTGAGATTTGTAAATGAAAATTTTCCGGCTTTTGCTCGACGATACGAATTATTGTTATGATAACTCTATTCGAGATTTAGCAACAAATACAATAAAGGCGTTTATAAGTTTTGAAATCAAGACGGAAATTTTATCGGAACCGAAGAAATTCTCTATTGAAATGTTACTCATTCTGAGAGCATTTTCTTCGCTGATGTAAATTATTCGTATTTTGAATGCTAAATGTAGGCTATTGCGGTGTATTGTGCTGCGTTTGAAACGATTTTTTGAAAAATTATTATTAAATCTAAAATATCACTATGGGGTATTCAGAAAATGATTTAAAACGAGGTTTTCCTCTTTTTTTTGGTTGGATGGGAGGGGTGATGGGATACTCGGTACTTTTGGAGAGGGTAAGAGAATCCTCCGTGGCTGAAAAATTGAACGAATTTATAAAGATTGATCATTCCAGAACTCACAAAAATCTTTTTTTTCCTTACAAAACTTCCAAAAAACTAAAAAGTCTTTTTTCATACATATAAAGTCCAATTTTGTCAATATGTCATTCTCGCTTCGCTCGGGCGTGCTTATTACCTTTATTTACTTTGCATTTTGTTAACTATGATCTGGCACATAACCTTTTAAAATCTGGATTTCATCCCTGACAAAATAATTCCCTCCCCCTTCGAGAACTTAGCTTGTATTTTTTACTCCATGAATACTAAAGTGAAGGTACCGGTAGGTGGGTGAAATTGAGCGTTGTATCGGCCCCCAAAACCAAACCTAGTCGATCCATATACCATTTCAACGAAAGTAGCTGTTCTAAGTAGTGCAGGTAGCTCAAAACACAGGAATAATATTGTAAATGTGTGCGAGATATCAAAGAAAACTAGACTATTACAGACTATCGACATACTGTACCCAAATTCTTCGAATTTTTGATGATGGGGGGGGGGCAGTGTGGAGTATGAGGGAGCGGTATCAAGAAAATAATGTAATATCCGATCTCAACGTTGTAGAATGTGTAGGAATTGACATACTACACGTCGTTTTAATATTTTCTCATGGTTTTTCTGTTTTGATGATGGTGGGGGAGAGGGGGCACTCAGTTGACGTATCTAAAAAATAATGTAAGTAAACATTCAAACTCGGCGACCTTGAATTGCTAAAAATCGATGAATCAATTCATGTTTTCAATTTTATTAAGAGGGTTAGATAAGGGATGTGGAATGGTTGGCTGAAAAAAGTAGGCCAAAATTCGGACTCAATATCCCCGAATTGTTAATATTCGATGAATCACTTTTCTTTTTTATTTCTGTGAATTTCATCCGAAATTGAGAAGCGTCTAGTTGTGCCAGGGTTGACATCCCATTTTGAAAATTAATCAGTTGAAAGAAATATAAGATGTCTTCGTGATAAATTTTTGAGATTTATGATTGGAAAATTCAAACTTTTGTGCTCATTAGGAGGAAGGAGTTAAGTTTTCATGGCGAATGTTCAACTCTGAGCTTTCAGAATTTTGCTCATTAATTTTGAATCTTCTCTGGCAAAAAATCGAAATTGTACGAAAATTGCAGGGGTACCCCCCTCCTTCTTTGAAGATTTAATTCCTGAAATGACAACGATTGCTTTGCTTGATCACCGATAAGGACTTGCAATAAAAAATTTGAATGGACGACTTCGTAGTGATACTATTAATATGCTGCCTTTTCGGGGCGTCGCTTTTTTTTAGCACCATTGCACGAAAATTTAATTTCTTAGGTGGTATTGAGCCAATGGGGGTTGAAATTTGGCAGGCACATTTTGTATAGATTCAATATTTGCCTTTTGGGGGATTTACTTACGCACTCTAAAATCAAACGCGCCAATTTTTTTCATTTCATGAATGTTACAATTTGCACAACTTGAATATTTTATAAAAATCGCGTTGAAAAGACAGCACATTGCTATGCTTGAAAAAAAAAATGCCTGAAAATAGCAAATTATTGGGGGAAGTAAATGAGCTGAAGAAATTTGAGATTTTGAATCGAGAGGAAAAAATACTTTCGCTTATAAGATTGAAGTGGAGTGCTTCTTTTTCTTGTGTCATTAACCGATAAATTGACTTCACTATTCGATCAAAAGCTAAATTTTGCGGAATATAATTTTTTACGTGTTAGAGATAGCGAATAATTATACGAAACATCGATCGAATCGAAAATTTCATCTATCATTATGAATAAAATTAGAAAACATCGGCGTGTTTAATTTTTCAAACAACAATTTTTCACCAGTTGTAAAAACTTGTCCTTGCAGTCGAGATGATTGATCTTCATCTAGCTCATTAGAGCATGTAACTTGTACCAGAACGGAACGTTTCGACATAATTTTCAGTGTAATGGCTTCTTTTTTCTATACTTCGATTGTATAGTCGCATCGATACGTATTTTCCTCTTCGACATTTCATTTTTCGCGGACCCGGACGATAAAAAATTTCAAAATTTATCGACGACTGATGGCTGATGAAAAAATATTAAATTCAGCATCCTCCGTGATAAGTATAGTGTTCATGGTAGAGGGGGGGGGGGAAGCTCGAAGTAAAAAATTATATTTATTCGTATTTACGATGGCAGTGTTGTAAAACGCGAATAAGGCAAAATTTTGAGAAAGACAGAGATACAGAGAATAGCGTTAAGTTGGTTACGCAGTTCCTGCTTTTGGCAATTTCGCGCCAAGTTTAATTGATTACAAGTTTGGCGGTGAAAAAAAGGCGGAAATTTTTGTTGGAAATTATTCAAACGCGATTATTGGAATTTGGTTTGAAGTTTTGTGTAGACGCGAGCGTGTGTAAGTTGTATTGAGGCGTTTACATAACCGAAATTGAGTTTATTTAGTTACGCCGCACCGATGCCTTCGTACGGTATAAATGAGTTTTAAGCGAATGGCAAAACGAAGCTCCCTGGAGTGCCGCTGATGGCGGAAAACTTCAGCTCTTTGTAATAACTCAAATGTTGCTGAACGTACGCGCTTGGTATGTGCCATATAGTAAAATATCGAAGGAAGGCCTGGGTATCGGGGTAAATCGTTCGATGACATTATTATCTCGAAAGCTGAAAATTTCACTTTTTTTTTTCTTCAACGTATTTCTACTGTGATGCGAATAAATTATCTCGTATCCCAACGGAATGATATTTCTAATTTTGAAGTCACGCTTCTGTATAAATTGTATTGTTTTTACACGTCAGCGTTGTCATGGTGCCAATGTAGAACTCGAAACGTGTGGAGGTGCAGGAGGAAGAGGAGGAGGAGGAGGAAAAAAAGTAACAAACCACGATTGAAACAAAATTTATATACGATGTGATGTGAGTACAGGTATAAGTTGAAAGGATAAAGAAAAAATTGATCGTGTCGTCGTCAGCTTATTAAATTAAGAGAGAGGTAAAAAAAAAAAAATGGAAAGAATGGAGAGAATATACCTCGGTTAAAACTTCGAAGAAGGAAATTAAGCCAAAGGAGTTGTGTTGGTTGAAACGATGACAACTACTAAGCTGAGGTGGTCGGAGTAGAAGCATCAGCAACGGTTGAGTTTACACTATTCTGTGTTGGGCGAGGTAAATGTGGAAGTACCGTATAGTACAGTACAGTATAATACCGATAAAGTAGACCTAAACTTTAAACTCGTAATCAGCTAAACAAGGTTTAACAGTAGTTGCCTACTGGCGTAATATCAACTTTCACAGACTGATAAAATGCTTACAATAAAAGCTCCCGCTCGCTCGAGTTGGGCTTTTCAACAACGAACGCAGGACGTGGCGATGGCGCTGGCGGAGTAAGAGACCGAGGCGTTGATGGTTGTTTTTGCTAGCTTTTTAAATAGTTGTTTTACGAGGGTTTCGGGCTTGTTCGTCTTTAATTTTTTTTTTCTTCTTTTTTCCAAATCTACCCCGACTGTTTTTTATTGTCGAATTGTAAGTCGAGTAAAGGGTTTTCTGTTTTCTTCGCGAAGAAATTAGCCGGCGAGCTAATAGGGCTGTTTATTGACGGCGATTTTCATCTCTTTACGAAGTTCTCGCTGTGCTGTGTTTGAAAAGTGTGTCGGAGTCGATGCTTTGTTTTTAGGTTTCTTTCATGTTGTTGTTATTGTTGCTATTTTGAAAGTATAAGATAGACGGCGGAAATGTTTTTGTTTCTTTTCTGTCTTTTTTTTTTCGAGTTTGTATAATTGCAATTTTTTGAGATATCAAAAATAATGAATAGTTTGTCGAAGTAATGAATTTAGCTTTTCATTGTGTTTATTTAACGCTTTGATAGTGATACTAAAGTTGAAAATCCTTACTGTTTTGAAATTTTAATTCATTTGTCTTTGAAAATTTTCTATTTACTTTAGCAAACCAGGTTCAAGAATTCAGAACGAACTTGGAAATTATAGCCAAGCATTTTTTGACCAAAAAAATATTTCATATTTCTTCTTCAATTTATTTCTAGGACAGTGTTACCCTGCAGTAATTTTTGCTCTGATTCCGCCTTCTAATGGCCCACCATCCAAAATTCTACTGTGTTTAGACTCATTTTAGGATAAATTAAACGTGGTTACGGATTCCAGTTTTTAGCCTGATTTCCTATGTCGTATTGTCAATGAAAACCAGGCTTTTACGGACTATCGACCTATGGCGGATCGGGGGGGGAGAGGATATCAACAAAATTCTATTTATTTTTATTTTTTAATTTTTTCCCCACCTGAAACTAATTCATTTGTTCAGCTGCATACCAACCAAAATCGATTAAGTTTGAAAGATAAGCTTAGACTGGTGGCGGATTTATCATTCGTTGGGGAAGGGAGGGGGTGCTGAGAGCCCAAAATCGCAGAAATTATTCTTTTTTGATCCAATCGATAGACAATCCGAAGATGTATAACATGTCCAAACATCAGCTTCCTAGGGATGTTAGGAGGGGGTGGTTTCCTCTTTTCAATCTTGAATTAGGGCTGCTCTTCCCCTATCACCCTCTAAATTTAGCTAGGGAGTTGAAATTTGATATGTAGTTAGAGTATAGATCTCAGATGTGTCTTTTGTGGATTTCTACTCTTCAACCTCGTTGCAGCTCCACTCACAGCCTCGAAATGCAATTTTTTGATCGGGATTTCTTATTGAAAGCAGCCCGCGGGGTTCTAAAAGTGGCCTTCGATAGTCTGAATCGTACACTTTAAAATTATTTTCTACTCCTATCACTGATTTTCCACATAATTCTAATATTTCACAAAAATGAGACTGAAAAAGCATGTCCAATAAGTGTGAAAAAATAATTTACCCGCATGTTACCTATATATTACTTATTTCAAACTTTTGATTGAGTCTTAATTGATATGTATTTTTCATTTGTTACAGGTAAGAGAAGAATACCTTCAAAATTGAAAATTTTCATTTGTTTTAAAATATCCATTCCATAATAGGTAATGTAAATTTATTCGTAGTTGAATAGGTGCATTAGTCGAATAATAATTATAAAATATTTATTTATATAAAAGCATGAAGCCTTGACGTGGCATGTTTATGAAACGATTTTCGTTCAATATCATTTCTGCTTACTAAGAAAAAGTCATGTCATTAGGCTACAAAGCCGATAAAATTTAGCTGCAGACAATAGAACAATCAGAAAATTAGATGATTGATTTGTAAAGCTGAGATTACAGTGGTACAATGGTGCATCGAATTCAACTTTCCAACATTTTAAATCGAATACATGCGTTTAATTTGGTAAATTTTGGATCTTCGCCATAATATTTTTTCATCGAGTTTCAAATACTCATCAAGAAATCGAAGAAGTATGAACTTCGGTTGTTGAAAATGTATTTTTTTTTTTTAATTTTATATTTATACTCCCACTCAAAAGTTCCGAATTATGAAGCAGTATTAAGCCCGACTGCGACTTGTCTACTAATTTCTTGAACGAAATACGAAATTGAAGGGGTATTACCCTCCATACTAGAATGAACACCCTCTCCCTTTTAACGGTTTCGTATCTTATTCTCTTTTTAATGTTAGCCAAGTATTGCACAGCTCATTTGGTATGGAATTTAGTATTATTGGACTATTTTTTCGCTGGGATCAAAATTTAATGAGATGTAAAACAAAAAGCGAATTTAACAAACTAAAATCTATAATGAGAACGAGGGTTTGAATATGTGTAATGTTAATGACTTTTAGAGATTTATTCGGGTTGGGGCAGCAAAACGAATGTGCATTGCGAATTTCAGCTTTCCACGTCATTGTTTCCTTATCTCACCCTTGGTTTTTTAAAACGTGCTGCAGAAAATTTAAAAAACCGTTCGTATTTTAAATTATGTGATTTTTTAGCATATCAGATGTACGCGTAATGATTGCACTTTCGAAGATTTACCAGTGACGGGGAGAGATTGCCTTAGTTATTTTTATGCAATTGGGATTTTTCGCCAAGAAGGCCGAATTTAGAGGCTCGTTTTTCAAGATTAGTTGAACATAAGATATAATCTGTTGGCGAGGTTTTGTGGAGAATTGAAAACAGGTTCGAAATCGACAATAAAAATTTTGGAAGCTCAAAGTTTGACTTTTGAGATAAGAGCTCAACTTTTTATACTGAGCTAGAAATATTTAAGACTACCATTCAAGAAAACGATAATAAAGAGACCTTTTTATGCGATATTTACACCGATGATGAAGAGGTAGTTTAGTGGAGGGTACAGGGGCTTCAATTTTAGTCATAGTGTAAAAAAGAGTTGTTTTTTTCTTATCGGCGGGGGAGGGGGTTACCATGGAGTTTGAAGTCTCGATACCACCAAAACGAACATTTAGAACCTATACTAAATCTACATACCAAATTTCAGCTTTGTAGACCAATTGGAGGGGGGAGGAATATGCGAGATACATACTCAAATATTGAGAAAATCCCTCAAAAACCACATTTCTGGACTGTAAGAGGGCGGAATGGATCTGAGAAGTGGAACTCCCAACGCGTACTTCTAAGCCCCCACCAAGTCTACTTATCAAATTTCAAATTCCTAGCTCAATTTGTAGAGGAACAGCCATTTTTCAAGGTCATTAATTGACCTAGGAGGCTGATTTTTGAATATGTTACACAGCTTTAGATTTTCTGTCGATTGGCTCGAAAAGGAATAATTTTTGAAGCTTTAGCCCCTTAGCATCTGCTGTCCCAAATTTGGACCCAACTGAATTTTGATCCGTGGTTATTCCCATTCCAGGATATCAAATTCGCCTCCAATCGAAGCTTATTTCTCAAATTTGATCGATTTTGGTCGCTTTCGATCTGAGCAAATAATTTTTTAGTTTCGATGGAAAAAAGTAATATAATAATAAAATAAAAATTAATATTTAACATGTCCAAAAATAGTCGTAAAGGTTTTCTAGAACTTCAAAACGGATTTTGTTGATTCTCCCTTTCTCGCTCATCCATCATAGGTCGATAGTCCGTAATAGACTGATTTTCATTGACAATACGTCATAGGAAATCAGGCTAAAAAATTGAAAAAAGTCAAAGGTCATGTTGACTTTTACTGATTCGAAGATGCTGAAGTTGAATATCTGCATCATTTTTTGATATAATCTCTGTTAACCTCTCTCTTTGCATAAGTCCATTTCAGTTAGATCAAAATTCAAAGGTTCCTATATTGATTCGATGTTGTTGTGTTCAAATATTTAACTAGTTTCAATCGACCTTTGGCGGACAATATTATTGCATAAAAATTTTTAACATCCACTTTAAGTTTTAATTTTTTTTAATTTTCGCGATGAGTGGAAGTGGGGTACTTGAAGTTCGTATCTTCAAAACAAGACGTGAATATTCAAAATAGGGGGGGGGGGAGAAGGTTCGAATAGGTGAGAATCGATGTGCCACTTTACGTTATATGTATATTTTTTTGAATTTTGTCCTAAATTGAGGACCTGTGTGCCCACCCTCCTCTGTTGCGTTGAGATCTGATTTTGAAGATTAATTGGTTGAAGCCAATGTACTAATGTTTTTTCATGGTGATTTTTTTTTTAATTTATACCATGAATTTCGAATCTCTTCTTCATTCACGACAAAACCTCATGAATAGAAATAGATCCATTGTAAGTTCAGCCTGTTTCGAAATATGAGCTTCCTAAGTTGAGCTATTTGGTGAGAAATTCCAATTGTGTAAAAATTACAAGGACCATCCTCCCGAACAATTTGGGTCGAAATAATGGTTGTTTTTTTTTTGCAAGACTGATGAGACTATTGAGAAAAACTAGTGAAAAGAATTTGAACGCGATCGAAAAATCTAACAACAGATTTGGGTCGTTTTGATTTGAAATAAGAACACCGAAATCTGGCTATAAATGTAGTTCTCATTGAAAGTAGTAGTAAAATCGAAGAAGGGAAAATTGAAAGTGTTTGTAAATATTTCACATAAATTTTAGTTCTATCTGATTTTTATTTTGACCTACTTACTTTGAAAAATTGTGTACATTATTCGTAGCGAGTATTTTAGTTCAATTTCCTTGACTTATAACATTTGATCTTGATATTTCAATATTCCGGGGGGTAATTTTTTTCTCAAAATTTGCTGCTACCGGATACCTAAATTGAGCTTATTTTAGGAAAACGCACACGACAGTATGTAATGTTTGAACGACGCGAATTGAATACAGGGAAGTACATACGATGATAGTCGCTCGTCGGAAATTATAGCAGGGTGAATTTTAGCCCCTAAATGAAAGAAATTTAACGCTGAGTTGACGATGTGTCATGAACGAGGCGAATGATTTATGCCGTGGTGCGCTATGAGGCTGCGAGGCATCGTGCACTTCGTAAAGTGGAGAGATGTTTTTCTTATTGAAATCTTTTCAACGCGAGTTTACGATGGATGCTTCGCTAGAACGCCTCGTACATGTTCACTGGCACATGTATACATGTTTTCTGGCCCTTTAATGTTTAAAACGTTGTATGCATTGTTTATCGCGCTCAGGTAGTTTACGTAATACGGTATGGTAATTAAAGTTGTTACTTAGAAACTGTGTGTAGTGTATGGATTACCACGCCTGCGTGTGCGCGTTATAATGGTAATTAAACGCGAACGTCTCGCGAACCTTTGGGTTATCGTAATTTTTTAATCATTATTTGATATTTTCATTAACATTGCCGCTGTGTAGTAGAAAAGTATACGTACGTATATAGGATACTTTAGATGACCAACTGACCCGTAAAGTACATTATACGAGTACAAAGAAAAGAAAATGTTTAGCGGACAGGTTGCGAACACGATAGTATAAAATGATTTATACACACATACACATTCAGCATCATGGCTGCTGACTACGTACAGTAGTATTACAGCGAGCATTATATGAGCCGAGAGCTGGCAATGGAAGTAGGATGTAATATGGTGCTGTATGATATAAGTACCTCTAGATCTACCTACTACGAAAAACTACACGTGAAATGAGAAAAAGAGAAGACGAGGATGAAGAGGAAAAAAAAAGATGAAAAATTATTACTCGTCGGCTTCGTTCCAATACCTCTGGTTTTTTTGATAAGAATTGCATTATTTAAAAGAGAGAAAAAAAAAGTTTTTATCTTTTTATTATGTTCTTGTTTTAACGACGAAGAAAGGGGCTTTGGTTTCACCACGTAAGGACTTTTTATTAAGCTGTGTAACGTAGTCGTGATTATGGTGATTTGTTTACGACTGCAGAGGCGCGCGTCCTAAACCAAAAAAGTTACCTACTCATACTTGTAACGAGTAAATGTTTGTGCTAGCAAACGATCGTCTCGTCTTCTTCAAAGCGTTTTAACCGTATATGATTTCAAAAGCGATAATGTTATGGAATAAATGTTGCCTTTTCTAAAGAAATTGTAAAATTGCCATCCGTCGTCGGTATGCAATTTAATGTGAACTTGTGGTGTACGTTTTGTTATCGTTATCGTACCGTTAAGTATACGTGCGCGCCGACATCTTTTGTTTACCTGGAATGCATTATTTGAGAAATTTTATCCCCCCGCGTTACGATAAATCTGTTGATGGTAGAAGGTGATAGATGAGATGGCTTTAATATAGATTTTTCACGGGCTTGTATTTTCAATAAAATAAGTAACTGAAATTTTTATAACGTCTTTTGTATTGAAATTGATTTTTATTTTGTTATTGTTATTATTGTTATTTTTTTGAGAAAAAAAATGGTGTGCAATTATTTAAGATCGATGACAGAGCAATGACTGACAAATTTGTTGGTACCGACCGATGCTATTGGGTTTTCCGGCAACATTTTTTCTGAATACTCTGTACAAGCTGGTACCAGGGCTATCGTGTGCTAGATTGGTAGGTTGATTTGAATTGTATAAATTTTTCATATTTTCTGAGCTATCTGACACATAAGTTAAGACTTTTTGAAATTCGTCCAAGACCACATTATGTGTGGTATAAAACAGAAAAACCTCAAGAACATTTTATACATCTTGTCGTATTGTTGGGAGGGGGAGGGAAATGGGTAAATAAAAAATCTTATATCGTGGTTTTTGTGTATCATAAACTATGGATTCAAAAGAAATTTATATTTTGAATATTCATAAATTTCTTAGATATGACCTTTGATTGTCTCCGTCACAAAAATGGAAAAAGTGTGGGACAAAGTGAAAGCAGTTTGTGAATGCTCAAATTTTTATTTAACTTTCTATCTGCGTCTGTTTGTTAATACCGATTCAAATTAACTCCCTGCTTATAAGTATGCAAAATTTAAATGAAAAAATTGAAAAAAGAGAAATACATGCAATTTTTATTCTTATTTTTTTGCAATTAGAGGATCAGTGCGAATCGTGGGAGAGGCGAATCAAAAAATTAAATAATAACCAAACCCTACGCTTTCAAATTAGTAGAAATCAATATGTCCCAACTATTTTCATTTTTTTTCGCACTTACAATTTTGTAATGATAGAGGGGGGAAGGGGGTGGGAGATCAATCGAGAGTCGTATCCTAAAAGTAAATGAATATTCAAATTCAGTAAGTTCCAATTGTATCAAGGACGAATTACCTTCCCCCCCCCCTCCAATTAGATGATTACTCGGGTTAGCCGAATTTTGATTTTTTTTGGAAATCTTCAAACGGCGGGGTCACAATAGTTGCGGAATGACATTAAAAGGATGTTCTAAACATTTCGGCCCCTTCATTTTTATTACTTGAAGTTCGAAAATTTTCTTAAGTAAATAATTTTTTTGGTAATTTTTTCCAAAAATGGAATTATTGTACATTTTTGAACCCAAAATGATCACTAACGAAAAGTTTTCATCTACCCTCATTTTAGTTTTTTTTATAAATGTCCCTTTTTGCATTTTTTCACAATTTTCTGAAAAACTATGAAAGAAATTTTTTTGAGAAAGGTCCTCACGAAATGTATGTAGGACATCAATTTTACATGATTAAGCGCAATATTTCAATTTTATCCTCCACAGACTATTTTTCAGGGGTGGAATAAATGGCTCAAAAAAAGAGGAGAAAAATGAAAAATTGTTTTTAATAGTCTAAAATCGATGAAATGTGTTCCTTGTGATGAAATTAAATCGCTCAAAGAAAGAGAAGAAAAATGGAAAATTGTTTTTGATAGTCTAAAATTGATGAAATGTATTCCTTGTGAGGAAATTTTTTTTGAAAAATCATTTTCTCGATTTTTAACAAATTTACTTTAAAATAAGTAAAGAAGGTATTTACATTGAAATATTGTACTTGATTAACTGAAATTGATATCCTACATGCATTTCAGGAGGGCGTTTCTCAAAAAAATTTCCTTCATAGTTTTTCAGAAAATCGTGAAAAAAGCAAAAAGTAAAATTTAAAAAAAAATCTGAAATGAGGGATAATGATGAAAACTTTTCATTGATGATAATTTTGGATTCAAATATGTACAATAATCGCAAAAAATTCCAAAAAAGTTTTTTATTCGATTTTTTTAAAAATTTAAAAAATTTTTTGAACTTTAAGTGAGTTTTGTGAGTTTAAAAAATTGAGTTAGGGTACTGAAATTTTTACCACATGCCTTTTGAAGTTATTTTTATTTCTCAACTATTGTGCTCCCGCCGTTTGTAGATTTCCTAAAGAAGCGAAATTCGGCTCACCCTAGTGATTACTTTGTTGGATTGTGGAGAAAAACTCCCACGAAAAATTGTAAAACCAAAGGCTGGATTTTGGTCGTATTGACATGAAATGCGTCAGTGTTGAGGGACGTTGCTATTTGTGAGTCGAGTCGAAAAGAAAAATAATTTTCTCAAAATTATCTTCGATCACGTTGAAATGTTAAAGTCGAAATTTTACTCGAAAATAAGAAACGATTAGCGATGGCTGATTCTAAAATGTGTTGATTGCAGTATACCCATAAACCCGCACCAATGAGTGCAAATTTTCTACGAATTTAATTTTCAATTTCCAAAAACGGTGCTTATTCGAAGGTTTATTTTCAGTCTATTCGTAGCTGAATGCGCGTGCATTTGCGACTTTTTTATTATTATTTTTTTTTTTTTCATCATTCGCCATATTACCATCGGCTGGAAATTCGCGATAGATATGGGAAACTCATCAAAACATCATTGTGGAACGTGACGCGGTGATAGAAAACAAACATAAAAACCATGTACCAGATTCGACGCTAGAACGTTATAAAAGTATCGTAACAGGGCTACAACGGCAGGAAAAGCCATAAAAAAAAACCAACAACAAGTAGATATATGTATAGCGTAACAAACACGCTGCTTTGGAAAAATAGCACAGAAGAAAAAAATTACAAACACGAAGAGTACACGGCGTACTGCAAATTAGCCATTTGAACGACACGAGGGAACCATGATGACGCCAAAATTATTCTGAAAATTTGGTCGCGTAGCGGTATTATCTGTGGTGCGAGGCGAGGCGACGCGACGTTTGTTATTTTGAAAAGCCCGCTGTACCGCAAACTATAACTAGTTATCAAGCCTTTCATTATTACCATATTGACCAGGAAGGTATGAATTGGGTGTTGGTGTGTTTGTATTTGTAATGGTACAATAATCAAAAGAGCATTTACGCAGGCACGCCAGCTGAACGAGTATACCATATTACACTATACTGAAAACTATAGCAGAACTCGTTGTAAACCGACGATCGACGTACACGTGACCTAATCGTAACTATTTGAAAGAAGGCAATGATGAGGAAAACGGGACGACGGGACGGTTTGGAAATAAAGAGTTAAAAATCAGTTTCGGCGCGCGTACAATCAGACCAGCTGAGCGACTGGTATTGAAAAAGGTGAATCTGGTAAGGGTGTGTGTTGGTACGAGCATTATATAGTGCAGACTGCAGAGTGTTGGTATTTACTGTGTAGAGGAAAAATTACCTTAGTGTAACTAGCTATCGAGCTTGATGCAGAAGAGAAGAGACACAATGAAGTGAGGTTTTTATACTGAACGAAGGAAGGGAAAAAAACCCGTCGAAACAGCTGCTATTCTCTGTGCAACCGAATTTCCTATAAATGTGCATAGGTTTGGATAGAAACAGTAAGGGTTAAAGATTTTGAATAATGTTTGCATTTGTTGTTTTACTGTCTCAAATTATCTCCATATAAATAGGTATGAAATCAAGTACACAAAAATTGATCCATCTCATACGATTTTATGATATTTTGGAAACCCTGACAAAAATGAACGATCTCTTCGTAGAGAATCGATAATGTAATATGTTCATTAGAATTGAAATCCCCTTAAAAATGATTACAAGTAATATGTAAAAACAAAACAAAAAGGTTAATATTCCAGACACGTCTGGAAGAAATCTTTCAAAGTTATTAGTAACATTTACGCATTAGTCTTCGCCCCCTTTCCACGTGTATTATTGTTAATAGCAGCACTTCCATCGAGTAAATTTGTTTGATAAAAAAATCTTCTTACGTATTATAATAAGTAACGTACGTAATCTCATAGAAGAGATGAAATAATTTAGTATACGTGAACGTGCAAATAAAACGTTTGTAGAACGTCGCGTCGGTGGATGAGCTTTTATGAACAAACAACTGCAGCATTATGTCTGCCGGTCGAGTATCTCTCCCTTTCGTAAATGTGTATTAATAAACTGGAAACCATAATCATATAAAAAACCAGTTCTCTCATTGATGCGAGCAGTCATCGTCATCGTATACTTACACAACGTATAAATAGTAAATACACTTATCTCAATAAACAAGGTTTCCAACTTCGTGTGTAGGTTAGGTATATACCAGATTCATTTGTACGTACATCAGCCATCTCATTTCATGTTCATCTATGACTAATGGTTATGGTGTGGCACGTTTCTTTGAAGAAGAAGAAGAAAAAGGTGGTACGCCTTTGAGCACGTGCCACTCAATTAATTTTTTGACTGATGGTGAAAATGATCAAAACAAAGAAGGATGCATGTGCAATTGTGCATGTATAAAAAAAACGCCAACAATGCATTATTAAATCGAACATTTGTTCGATGACGTCACTTCTGTTATTTATTTTTTTTCAGCATTTGGGACGACGACGCTGCTTACTTAAACGTCATTGTCACTCATTTGAATTATACACGCCGACATCGCAATGTTTTGTTCGCGAAGGCACTCCCATCGTTTCCGGTTTTGTGTTATCCGGCGTCGTCGTCGTTTGTCTTTTTCTTTTTCGTCTAAATTACAACCAGGTCGAGGACTACACACTTCGAATGTAGTGTTTTTATACGAAAACAGCTGCTGGTATCGTAACCAAGAGCGCGACCATACTCGAGTTCCGACTCCGAGTAATCATGGTCGTCGTCATCGTCGTCGTCGTCGTCGTCGTCTTTGATTATTAAACCGTAAACACCCATTTCTTTGATAATCTCTTTTAAAGTATTTTGTGACTCGATTGCCACGATCCTAACTTATTCGAATGTAACGTTCGTCATTGTAACCGCAAAGGTGATCGTATAGAATGGTATTAGTGGATGGGCTTGGGCTTGTAGTTCTGCATGTACTTAGGTGCTTTACGTTGTTTAATGTAATAATGGGTTTAAACGGGTATGGTTGAGATTTGATGAGACTACGCCTCGTCGTCGGTGGTTGAGTGATCGATAGTTTCAGAATTTTTTTGTCCCGGATGGATGCTTTACTCGTGATGTGTGACAATGCAATGGAAGGGTTCTTGTTGAAGATTTCATAAAGCATTCCGATGATGAAGCAATTCAGGTTTTTAATTTCAATCAGACTAATACCCTAAAACTGAATGTCAGCAATATGAATGAAAAGAGGTTAGATAGACAAAATTTGTGCATCGTACAAAGAATGAGGTATGAACGTTAAAAAAATGTAAAACGAAAAATGATTATGATTTATACGAAATAAAAATGGTACACGAACTGTTCATTTATGGAATGAAAAAGAGGAATGTTTGTGCGTTATTTTTTCTTGATTAGTGGTAGGGATACGGGCCAGGCCTGTGCGGGGGGGGCTCGTGGGTCAAATCACCTCCCATGGATAAAAAATTTTTTAATTTTCCTCGAAAATTGGGCTATTAACTTCAAAGCATTCTATAAAATATTCAAATATTTCTAAAAATATAGTTTTTGATGATTAAAAATACAATTTTTTCCAAAAATTTCCTCTTCCTTTCACTGGCACACATTTGTGAGCACTGAAAATTAGAATTTCACCATCAAACCGTTCCTTTGGATGGCAATTGGATATTGGAATGAGCCGAAACCCACAAATGACGAATTTAAGGACCGCCGCTGAATCGGCTTATCAAATTTCATGCGTGGAACAAATTCGGAAAATAAGAAAAATCGACCAAAATACTACTTTTTTGGGGGCTATAAGAAGATGCACTGGGGTGAATAAACTAACCTCCTCCCTCAACTCATCTACAACCCCTTCTAAATGCACTTGCAGCATTTCTACCAGGTCGAAAAAATCGCTAGAAATCGTCCAACTTTCAATTTTAAAAACTTATCGCCTAATTTTGCTAATTATTTTCGATTTTTTTGCATGTATTATTGATGAAGTACTTCCTACTAATTACTTACGAATGTTTATTTCATTGAATTAAATGAAGTGTTCAATTCTTTTTATATTTCTTCAGAGTACTTCATACATTTTTTTGTGTTAAATGGCGACGCCATCCCCCCCTCCCGTGTTCTGAAAAAATGGGGAAAAAACTTTTATATTGTGAAAAATTGGCTAAACATTGCTTAAGACAAAGTGAGAAAAATTGTGTCAACTGCATGAACTTAACAACATGAATTTCAAACTCCTAAGCAAACAATTTTAGTGCCAAAAAATCCAATTTTTTCAAAATTTATTGTTTTATTTCAATTTTGTTAACTTGGGCCCCAAAAATAGTGCTTTGTACACAGTAAAAATCGTATATTTCACTTTGCAAAAAAAGTTGGACAAGTTGATAAAGTTTTTAAATTTTAATTGACAATTTTTTTATTTCCACCCCTCCCCCGCCGCAGAAGTTGGCTTCGCTACGTCCCTGGATTGGAACTATTAAAAAGTGGCCGTTATTAAACTCTGTCAAAAAAAAAGAAAAAAGTGTAAACTTCGTTGGAAAACAAGAGTTAAAAAAAATAAAGGGTGGTATACAGAACTATGGTTGTAAAAAGTTGCTAATTTTGAATATAAAATTTTGGTAGACACCGTGACTTACCAAATTTTAATCCCCTACCTCAATTTGATAGGGGGATGTGTGTACAACAACTTTTTTTCAATGTCAAAAAGAGGAAAATATGCCTCCCCACCTAATTGACCCAAGAGACTGATTTTAAGATGTATTACACAACTTTAGCTTGTCTATCGATTGTTTCAAAAACGAGCAATTTTTGAGATTTTTACTTCTCGGCATTTACTCCCTCAAATTTGAACAAGATTGAATTTTGATCTGAGGTCACTCTAACTCATGTATATCTGATCCGTCTCCTTATTGAGCCTATTGGTCGAATTCTAGTGACTCTGGTCAGTATCGAGCTGAGTAAATGATTTTAGTCAAGATCGAAAAAAAAAATGAAAATAAATATATAACATTGCCGAAAACAGTCTTAATGGCGTTCTAGGACCTCAAAACGAACTTTGTTGATCTCCACTCCTCATCTACTATTCATAGATAGGCTCTAATAGCCTAGTTTTCATTAATAATATGACAGAAAATCAAACTAAAAGCTTTTCGAGGTCCATTGTGTATGTTTTTGAAATTCACATATTATTTGGGCTGTGGTGTATGCCGACTAATGTTTGTTGATTGACCTAATTTTCGTATCAACTCGATTTCCATTTTTTGAAAACCTGAAATTTTGTCATTCTGAAATTTCAAGAATTCTTAAAAAATTCATATCCATTCCTGTTACGATACGATGTACGCGAAGCTGGTTCACCTAACTTTTTTTGTTTATCTCACTGACCACTACTTTTAGGGAGCTTCAGTTTTCATAATTAGCTCAATATTTAATTTATTGCAGAATTTTGAATTTTTAAGATTTTTGAATTCGGCAGCCCTGTTTGCTCCAAAATCAGGTATTTATCGAACAAGCGATGTGAAGAAAATACAAATCTACGCGCGTCAATTGATAAAGGATGGCAATGGTTTGTTTACATTCTGGTCATCGGTTAAAGGCAGAGAAATACTTCTCGCGTAGATTTGTGTTTTCTCTACATTACGTTACTTATCCTTTTCGTGGTAGTAAGTAGGTAACCCTCCGAAACGATCCGTTTTCGACGTTCGAAAGAAAAGGTCTTGGGGTTGGTCAGTAGCAAAAGTGACGATCAAAGATCACATGTCTGTCAAGTGTAGTCGTGCCACTGAAAATATAAGGTAAGTGCTGTCAAAGGGAGGTAGTTAGGGTGAATAATGAATAAAGCGATTGTCCATTTAATACATTCGTCAATTCAAGTTTTCTTCTACCCTACATTATTAAATCCTTTCTCTTACTTGTAAGTGCCTTAAAGAGTCTTAAAATAACCAAGAAAAAGTATATATTCCAATTTCCGATGGTAGTTTATTTCTTAATTTCTAATTAAAATCAGTATTTAATTATCTTACGCTATAGGTCTGCGGATTTGAGAACTTTACTTACTCGCGATTCAATTGTTTCTTTCCCTCATTATGCTGAAAAAAATAAACGAAAACTTGTACCTGCCTGTTATTTTCTGCTATTCTATATATTCGTATAGTAAACTTCATCACTCTATTATTCTTAAAACTAAGCTTATGAATTCGCCTCGCTGGACATCCTCTCTCTCCTCACTCGTACTGACAAATCACACTGCTGTCGTCTCGTTTGTTGCAGTGTTGTTGTACATGGCGGGCTTACAAACATACTGACGAAAATTTATTCTTTTATACTTGGAATATATATATGTATATATAAGCGAACTGCGACGAGGAGTTTTTGAAACGTCTATTCATTAAGCTGTCACTTAACCCTCAGTAATTGTCTGCAGGTCTATTTTAGCATTAAATAAGCGAGGGAAACAAGAAAAAAATCTGCCATACTAAACATATAGCGTGAAAATTACAACTACTTGGTTTCCCTGTTCTCCCACCAATGGTTAGGCGACACCATACAATATACAATAAACCAGCGAATGTGTAAATACGCGTTACAGAAAATCTGAAGAGAATCTTTTAAAAACTATACGTCTCGCAATTACAAGCTTTACTAATACTCGTGCGGTACGTATATCGCTTGGTTAAACGCACAAGACGATTCAGCATTTCATCCAAAATACAAGAGAATAGTGGTTGCTGGCTGGCGGAGGATAATAACGAAAGGAGGTGCAGGAGTCCATATACAACACACAGTGCATCGTTGTCGGATGCGTTGGTAGTTGGTGCGAGTATTTCAAAAGTTTCTCTCCGCATTCAAGTCTTTTTCTCTCTTCTCAACAACTATCACCCTCATTAAGCTAAAACTGTTACCAGAGCTGGTTAATTTTATCTCATCGCGCGCCTTGTCCGAAATTAATCTGCCGTACCGATGTATAACGTTTTTCAAAAGAAATTATCTGAAGTTCGTTTAATTTACTGGTCGAATAAGAAGAGAGTTCTCTCTTTGTCGAGGTTTTTCTACCCGTTAACGTATTACGTATGTATGTTGGGCTGGCTGTTGGCTTATGTTGTAGTTTGTATACCTACATTTACCTACGTATCTGTACCGAGATATCCTAAATTTCACATATGAGCGAATATTTAAAGTAGACTTTATTACGCTCGTTGACGTTTCATGGGTACGTGGTGATAATTGCGCCGCATGAGATGTTTGAAAAATCACATCGTCTGTCGAGAGTTTTGCAGAAGTTAGCGTTGTTTAGACTATATTAACATACACCACGAAATACTTCGCACTTTTCTACGAAATTTTTTCGCCCGTCGTATACGTGCGTCTACGTATTGTGAAATCTTTCTTCTAAAAATGGCTGTTTGCTATTCCGAACGCAGTTCTGGCTTATAACATTTGTCGTCTGGTGGATTAATGATCGGTATAGCAATTTTTCCAGCTGATTTTTTCTCATAGTGCTTTTGATTATGTATCAGCCAACTATATTATGATGTAAAGTTCGCCACACAACTATTAATTCGATAGAAGTTTACATTGTTCTAATGAAGTACGTAGAAAGTCATCTGAGATGCTGAATGATTCGTTGTAGCAGTACATGATCCGGTAGTAGGATCAAGGTATCCTGACCCTGGAGGTTTAAATTTAGTATACAGATTTAGTAGAGGTCATAAATGGATTGGGGGGAGGGGGGTCAACTGTTAATTTCGATATCTGCCTTACCCCTAGTTGGGAGCATGCTCAGCAATTTGAGGGCCCCGTGCAAACTTGTTTATTTGATACTTTACATCGTACTGTGAATGGTCAAAATTCGATACTTGATTTTAATATTTATTTCCATCTCGAAAAAATTCGTTTCATGTTTTTTGTATTTATTGATCAAATATCAAGAAATAATGTTGAAAGATACGTAAAAATTGACCAAAAATCGTAAAATATGTGCAAAATTACCCTAAAATATAAAAAAAATCGTTGTAAAATGTAGAAAATTTTTCAAAAATCATGGAAAAATGCCGAAAATAAGTAAAAATTGAGCTAAAATTTGAAAAAATCATCAAAACTCATTAACATTGGATAAAAAATTCACAGAAATGTGTGAAAAATGCTGAAAATTGATGAAAAATTGCAAAATAATGTTGAAAAAAATGTGAAAATCGATCTTAAATATAAAAAAAATCATTGAAAATTGGTTAAAAATTTGAAATAATTGTTGAATCTTATAAAAATTGGTTAAAAAGTTGATAGAAATACGTGAAAAACGCAGAAAATCGATCTTAAATCACGAAAAGCTACCTTTTAAAGCTATTTTTCTCATGTTTTTATCCAATTTTCAATGATTTTTAACCATTTTTGGTCTATTTTCACGTTTTTTTCAACATTTTTTTTCGTAATTTTTGATTAAATTCTTCGCTTTTTCTTCTTTTGCGTCAGTTTTCTCTCATTTTTCAACATTTTTGCGTAACTTTTGATAGATTTTTTGCCCTTTTCAACCATTGTTGTTGAAGTTTTACCAAATTTTTAATGTTTTTATGATTTTTGGCCAATTTTTACTCATTTTCCAATATTACTTCGTGATTTATTGCACTTTTTTCCCATTTAGAGGTACCTATTTTTTTCCAATTTTTCCCAATTTTTCAACATTTATTCTTGGTTTTTGATAGATTTTTATTAAATTTTCGATGATTTTCAATGATATTTTTCACAATTTAGGTGAAATTTTCACTCATATTGCAATACTTTTTCACGATTTCTGATAATTTTTTCACTTTTCACTTATTTTCACCAAATTTTTACACCATTTTCGTCAAATTTCTATCCAATTTTTAACGATTTTTAATGATTTTTTTTCAATAAGTTGGGTCAATTTTCATTTATGTTTCAACATTTTGAGTGATTTTTGTAACTTTTCCTTTATTTTTTTTACGTCCCCGGAGAGTTAAATCAAATGAATAATTGGCGGTTTTTGAAAAGTTTTTTCGTTTTTTCAGGTTTCTAAATAACGTTTTCAGTGTTAAATTAACGTTTTTGGAGGTTTTTCAGGTTTTCGTGAATTTTGAGTCTTAAGTTGACATTTTAAGCAATTTTTTTACGATATAACACTTGTTTCGATTTATTTTAAACGATTCAACTACTTTTTCATCATGTTAAATTTTTTTTGTTTTTTGATCTGTAAAATATCAAGACCTTTTTCATTATTAATGTTATATATATTTTTTGAAAATTTTTTCGGGTTTTGAGTGTTTTTGTTTGTGATTTCATACCTTTCTGTTGAGAGATCAGTGATTTCTAGCTAGTTTTTTTGTCTGCATATTTCTCTACAGCTTCAAAATGACAATTTGATTGCTTTTTGAAAAATTTTCGATTTCTGAGTAAATTTTTTATTTTGTTTTTGATCTGGAAAATTTTGAAATAACATTTCAAGTAATTTTATTCATCACTTTACATGAGGCATACGTCTGCATACACGGAAAGACCCTGGCGGCTAAGTGAACCTATATCGTTTTACAATCATACTAGAAGTACAGTGAGGTTCACCAAGAGGGAGGAGGGAAGGACGTATAGCCATCGTAAGTCAGTAACCCCGCCAGCGCCAGACCTCCAATGATTTCAGCCTAAAATTCACAGTACATTTAATGAAAATTCAAGGTCTAAGTATGATTTTTTATTTTATAAATATAAGAGAAGAAGTGTTACTATTTTTTTCTCACAAGTGCTGGTTTTAACTGACCTTCAATCTGGTACTTGTATTAAAATTACATGTATTGGATGATTGAGGCAAAAATAAACCTTTATCGACCCACCATTTCCATTTTTTTTTTCTTAATTAATCCATCGCTGCAGGGCTAAAAGTAGTAGTTACCATCATGGGTGAATTTGCCTGGATGTTTGTAGTCAATTCTGTAAAATATAACGTATTGTAATTTCTAGCGTATCAAAAAAAGTGACGGAAATGTCGCAATAAAATATGTACACTGTATACACTTGAGATGAAATTAGCGATGGTGGTGAGGGTTTCCTGCGTTGAATTTCTCATTAACGAAGGCGTGACCGCAGAACCGGACTTTTATTGAGTCAATCGGTTCGGCAAAATGCTACGTAGACGTGGACAGTTGGGCTGATAAACTAGTATATGAAGCGCATTAATATTAGAGTTTATCAATCGCCTACGCTTACTTTCTTCCTACATGCACATGTTAAAAAGGTACAAGAAGCAGTATAGAGGTAGAGAAGAAGAAGAAAAAAAAAAAAAAAGATGCAAACGTACGCCAAACTTGTACATCGTATATTTTACGTAACCTGGAAGCCTCAACTGGACACCATTCAATTCTAAATTGCAACGCCATTCATCTGGTAATATGGTTTGGATGTAGATGTACTTTATAGGAGTATACTGTGTTTGTGAGAGTGGATGTCGAAAATACAGTATATCTAGCTAGGTATAGGTATAGATAGAGGTACTATACGAATACAAGTACTTCTCTATTTAAAATAAACGTCGATAATTTATAACGTCGTTATCGATGATAAGTTTTATTGGTGGTGTTTTTACGCGCGAATGTTGTCGTGTCATAATAATATACTTCTCGTTATAAATCAGCGTCAAAGCGTCGCGTCATCGGGTATTAAAGTTTATATGTACGCGGATTCGCGAGAGTATATTCATATATGCTTGACGATACATTAAAGGGAAAGGTTGCTGTGTTAATTACGAAAACCGAGACCCCAAGTCGTTTCAATTCTAACGTAAGTGGTATTTTCAATGTACAAATCCTGTTCCCTCATCGCATCGGTTTGTATTACACAAAGTGGTATATAAGACTGAGACAACTGCGGCGGAAAACTTTCAATTTGTTAATTGTTTAACATCGAATACGCGACTCTTTTTCTATCTATCTGAAGATACCTTTTATCTACACTACCACTCAGGTTGTATAGGTACATAGAAGATTAACCGTCGAAATAGTACGTCCACCCTACCTTGTCTCCGTCACCGACATTCTTGTACAAAAGTAAACCTGATAATGAAATCGACGTTAATTTCATTCATTTGTATGCATAACATTAACTCTATTCTTTATCAAAGCATCACGTTTTAAGTTAGCTTGTAGTTGTATCATGAGAGTACGTATGTAGGATAATGGCAAGAAGGCAGCATCTCCATAGGTACTCTACATGATTTTATCTGTTCGTATTTTTACTACCGATACCTACTGCCTATCTATCTGTACAAGATGCTACGACTAAAAACATGTTTTTATCTTGATTACATTTTTCATGGAAAAAACCGACAATTCGAGTAACTTTTTCCAAAACTTTGATGTGAATTATTATAGGTGACTGGGTTTTTGAGATAATTAAAGTAAAAGACTAATAAAGGAAAGAATGCAGTAAGCACACTATGTACAGGGTATACTTATAGCAATCGACCATCTGGTTATTTTTATTTTTTTTTTTTCAATGAACTTATAATCTTGATAGCTGTCGACTCGATGTAGAGCTTATCTTGCCAAAGAAGCTGGCATGATGAGGTAAGTTACATGGTGGAAATGCATCGTCATTTAGATCGTACATTTATACGCTTATTGGTCAGATGCTGAATGATGCACCGGATGTCTGAGCCAGATTACTTACTGACGTCTGTATGAGAAACGTTATTGTTATCAATTTTTCACCATCTTCAATACTATACATACGATGCAACGAACGATGTTTACGTTGGAGTTGCAGAAATATCGCGTCGCGTCTTATGTTGAGAACTGGATAGCGCTGGCGTACTGAATGGGATCTGTGCCGGTGTAAAATATGCATATAGGTAGAAGTACCTGTGGTAAACTTGTATTGGACCAGACACTAGAAAAAAGACAGAAGATTATTATGAGATCAGCATCAGTGGGTGAAAAATAATTCGGAGATGACATTTTTTCAACCTATTATTTACCAACGAGGCTGGTTGGAAAGTTTTTTAAATGATCCTAGAGAATCGCAAAAAAAGTGAGGGAATAATTTACCAATTATTGGTTGGTATAGATATTATTAAATTGGGTGAAATGAGACATCGTTGTTTTGAACCAGTTTCAGCTGTAGGGCAATTTTTGTCAAATCGCTACTGATGGGTGATACTTTTCTTCCAAGTTTTGGTAATTGGTTACGGATTTTTGAAAAGTTTTCCATAACTTTACCAATTGTGAAAAACAGTCTTCAGTAAGTCTCTCATTTTTTTTGGTACTTCTCACGAAAACAAAAGAATTCAGAAGGGGAAGAGAATTTCCCCTCGTTGGGTATTTCTGGTATGAATCATAATCAGGCTTTTGATATTGTCATTTTTAGTTAAAACAGAATATCGATGAAAAAAATGAACTAAAAATTGAAATCAGTAATCTATAAGACCTGTAAAGATCTAGATCTTTTCTCAAGAAAATTTCCCCGGTTGCAAATGTGATATGTATTGTTTCCTGGCTTCTAGTATTGTGAAATGCAACTTCAAATAAACTCCTCACCATCCAAGAACACAGTCGTGAAAAATATTACAAGTATATTTAAATTTAAAACTGGTTTCAAGAGCTGGATTATAAATACTTATTCCCAAAATCACCAGCTTAGCTAGACCAAAAGCTCAAAGGATCGCAACTTTCATGAACTTTCAATCAAAAACGCTCAAGACAGTGACACTGGATAGCATTTTTTGCCCAGAGTCCGAATATGTCGATCTGCCGACCCTAAAATGCTACCTTAGCTAAGAAATGCCAAGAGAACTTGCTATGTCCATGTTTCTGCTGCATACAGAGAAACAGGAAACACGAAGGTCTGATAAGCCTCGTCCTTGCCTTCTGGGATATTTTCTGGATACATGTGAGATTTCGTAGTCTGGTCATCGTTGATTTTTCCGGCGCAATCAGGCGTCGTATTTCTGCCGAACATCTGCCACTGGCATCTATAGTCAAGCCCCAATAAACACAAGTGATGACCTTCTCATATTCTTTCAGGACATCAGACTCTGAAAGACACCCAGCCCGATCGAAAATTCATAAAAATTTGAAGTTTTTGAGTTTTTATTGACTGATGGTGATTTTGGAAATAGAAATACGTGAGTAGTATATGGGTCATTATAAAACAGCCAGTAAACGTTGAGAAGTATCCCACGTTAGTTTTGTGGGAAGTGCTTGGTCTTTGAGGAAACTGTTCTACAGTACCTTTATCAGATAGGTAAGAATAAATATATGTCGTAGCAGATGCATACCCTGCTTGTTTGCAGGCAGTCATTTATCATCTGTCCAACCCAATTTACCTATCTGATATGGGCACCATAGAACAGTATCATCAAAGACCAAGCACTTCCCAAGAACCTACGAGGGAAACTTATGGGTTAGTATTGAACATCCCGTAAATGCAGAGAATTTTCCCGCGTCAGTTCCGTGAGAAATGCGTAGTCTTCGAGGAAACTGTTCTACAGTACCCATATTCGATAGATAATGACATGCTGTGGTGACTGCATACCCTGCTTCGTTTGCAAGTAGTCATTTATCATCTGTCCAACCTAACTTACCTCTCTGATATGGGCACCATAGAACAGTATCTTCAAAGACCAAGTATTTCCGAAGAACCTACGAGGGAAACTTATGGGTTAGTATTGAACATCCCGTAAATGCAGAGAATTTTCCCGCGTCAGTTCCGTGAGAAATGATTAGTGTTCGAGGAAACTGTTTTACAGTGCCCATATTCGATAGGTAATAACATGCCATGGTGACTGCATACCCTGCTTCGTTTGCAGGCAGTTGTTTATGACCTGTCCTGCCTAACTTACCTATCTGATATGGGCACCGTAGAATAGTTTCCCCGAAGACTGAGTACTTACCACGGATCCTACATGGGAAGCTTCTCAAAGTATATGGGTTACCATTATAGACCGTAAACGTCGAGAAGCTTCCCGCGTCAGTTCCGTGGGAAGTGCTCGGTTTTCGAGGAAACTGTTCTACAGTGCCCATATTCGATAGGTAATAACATGTCATGGTGACTGCATACCCTGTTTCGTTTGCAGCAGTTGTTTATGATCTGTCCTGTCTAACTTACCCATCTGATATGGGCACCATAGAATAGTTTCTCCGAAGACTGAGTACTTACCACGGATCCTACACGGGAAACTTCTCAAAGTATATGGGGCACTATTATAGACCGTAAACGTCGAGAAGCTTCCCGCGTCAGTTCCGTGGGAAGTGCTCGGTTTTCGAGGAAACTGTTCTATTGTACCCATATTAGAGAAATAAGTATGCGGTGATGGCTGCGTACCCTGCTTCGTTTGCAGGCACTCCTTTATCATCTGTCCTACCTAACTTACCCATATGATATGGGCACTATAAACTTCCCACGAAATTGACGCGAGAACTCTCTCGACGTTTGCGGACTGTTCTGCAGTGACCTATATACTAATCAATTGCCTCAATTTTTGGCAACGATTTTAAATTTCAACTTCCTCGGTGTATTTTTCATGACTGGGACTGTTGGATTATCAGCACTTTACGTCGCTAGAGCGAAAATTCGTTGATTTTTGAAACTCTACTTCAATTTTTCACATCGTTGGAGTTGTAAAATGAGGATTGTAATTTCAATCTCCATGGAGGCTTTTGATCTTGTCTTTGTGTAACCGACAAAACAACGACACGAAGTGACGACATCAACTTGTTACATTGCGATTGGGCCTTTTTCAAAAAAAATTTCCGGTCTTGGATTTAATACTTATCATTTGATGATCCCTGATTCTTCATTCGCTTTAGCCAAATAATGCGATTTATTTATTGATGATGTACTTATTGCTTTTTATAGTGTCGTATATTCCAATTCCTCAACACTGCTCTGGTACTTGTCAATCGTTTTGACGAGGAAAAAACAAATTAAAAAAAAAAAAACAAAGAAACAAAGACAAAAGACAATTATACTCATTTGAAAAAGTACGTTTATTACACAGTATCGAGGTGTACTGGTGTTGATGCCAATGAAGTGGTGTCGTACGTGTTTCTCTATTGGTGTATAAACAATCCAGTTTCATCTTGTTGGTATATGTATGTACAAATTGTACGTTCGTGTATACTTACGGCGGCGTGTCGCATCGTTTTGCGGTATATGCCGCGAACGAACGCAAATTCAACGACGATCCTATATGCTTAGCCGATAATTGTACGTAACCAAAGCAGACCAGAATACGTAACGATGTTCATGACAATAAACATGTACAATGGTAAAATATGCTTGTTGGTTTTAAATACACTGGCGTACATAAATACACCGGCGTGGCATGGCATGGCATGGCATGGCATGGCATGGCATCGGTGTACTGGCAAATGCTATATAACTAGCTATATGCGGCATATAAGTACCTACACGTAGTATATATACTGCAATCATGAAGAAGAGCGTAAGGTTTCCGAGTCCGCGGGGTGAACAATGAACGGTAATTTATTTTTAATCCTCGGTAAGTAGCCTGAATAATCAGATAACGGCGACAACGTAATGGCGCCCGTGTAGATACATCCTTACGCGATTAAAAAGGCGTGTGTGTTCTGACGCGTTTGTTTTTACGTGTTCTCTTGCGGTCGAGCAGAATGCTATGCTTTAGCGGTGTCACGAAAATGGTCGTATTGCCGACTCGAAGAAGGTGTGTAGCGTGTATACAATATACATTGTACATACGTAATACATTAAGGTAATGTTACATTGTAATGCTAAAGAGCGTATTGCCAAATTAAGTGTAAAAATACCCGCATACAACGTAAATGTCGATTAATTGGTAAAAACTCATTTTTTCCAGAATACTCGTAAAAATTTATATAAATAGGGGAATGCCCTTCATTACTTATAAGTACTATTTCTTTTAACGGATACGTATAAAAGAGGAAATGCAGTTTGAACGTTATACACGCGAATAATTATTTATGGCTATGTCGAGAATTATTTGCACAAAATTTTAGCATAGTTTTCGTCTCTTGACCGCGAATAATTTCGATTAAAACACGTGCAAATATTATTATCGTGTACCAATGGGACCTGTTTGATGTGAAGAAATTTATTTACTCGCCTTATATATATATGTTTTATTTACAGTGGATTCAGTGTGAGAGCCGTTATAGTACGTACATTACATACATATATATCTTGAAGTTATATCAACGTGTATGAGAAAGGTATTCTATATACGTTTGTTCTGCAAGTTCAGACTTGGGCTGAAGGAAAAATGCATCGAAGCATTTCAATTATTTTCTCGTTTATAACGAAGCGAAGCGCACGATTTAGCAAATCGACGGCGATTGATTTTTCTATATATACCTGCCCTATGTTACGCCGTAAACATGTTTGAATATATTTTTAGTATATGTTATATGCCCGGTGTTCTGTCAGTTTTCAAACGTGCTGGTGCTCACGTGAGTTATGTATTCGTTTAAGACTACTAAACAGTATTTCGATGGCTGTGGTGTGGTATAGCGTTTGTCACGCGAATATATCGTAATAATCTCACGAGCGTAACACGGTGCGTCAAGTTTTACCAAGTTTTGATATTTCAGAAAACCATATCATCGTGATGAGAATTTATTTAATGAGGTTGATGATGGCAAATTTTTCTCGAAATAAAAATTGGTTTGGAATGCAGATATTGGTTCGCATGTTGTGTTTCCGTATGTTCCGTTTCTAAATCCAACTCACTCGTAAAATTTATTACACAAGGTTTAAGACAGATTAAAAGACTTGAAATGTAAAATAAAAGAAAAAGAACTACACGTTTCGTCAAATTTTTAGTAATATTGGATGAAGTTGGGGAAGCGGGTGGTACCAGAAAGTCTGGGTAGATGAATCAAGAAGGTGAATTGTTAATGAGCTCAAAGCTTTCGAATTAGTTTTTTCTAATAATTTTCTCAATTTTTTAGTCTGGCTAGAAACATACTGAAGAATGAGGAGTTTTATGCAAAATAAAGGCGAATATTCAATCTCAGTGACCTTAAATTAGTAGGAATCGATACGTCACTTGATTTTTTACATTTTGCTTGATTTTCTATGTCATATAGGTAGTTAATGAAAACCAGGCTATTATCGGTGAAGTAGGGATATTAACACTATCCGTTTTGAGGTCGTTAAGACCATTTTTGGAGATGTCAGATAATTTTTTTCTGCTTGGAGACTAAAATCAACGATACCGACCAAAATCGCTCTAATTCGATCAAAAGGCTCAGTTTGGAAGCAAATTAGACATATTTGAGTGCAGACGACCTTGAATCAAAATTCAGTTGTGCCCAAATGGGGGGGGGGGGAATGCTGAGGGGCCAAAATCGCAAGAAATATTCCCTTTTGAGCCGATCGATAATCGTTCCAAAGTTGTATGACGTATTCAAAAATCAACCGATTAGGTCAATTAAGAAGGATGATATGAGGGGTTTTTCGCCTTTTTGACCTTGAAAGAGGGTTATTCCTCCCCTATCTTCTATTTCAAATAGAGCTAGGAAATTGAAATTTGGTATGTAGACTTAGAACGGGCCGTAAATGTTCTTTTTGGGGATATCAACTTTTTACATCGATTGCACCGTTTTACAGCCCTAAAAATGTGATGTTTTTTTTTCATATTTTGAGTTTGTTCCTCGCATAACTCCCCTCCAAATTGAGCTACGAAGTTTAAATTTGGTATATAGATTTAGTATAAGTGTTGGTGTGCCTGTTGGAGGTCTCAACTTTTTAGCCTCGTTGATTCTTCCCCCTCCCACCGCCGCCGCCGTCATTAATTTGGTAAAAACCACCGCTTTACGATGCTTTTTTTGCAATTCATAAAATTTCAATTTCAATAATGGGTAGTGGACTGGTAGAGGAATTTAGAGGAGCAGGATCAAAAAATTAGATCGATAATCAAACTCAGCATTTTCAAATTAGTTGAAATCTATATGTCACTTCATTTCTTCCATCTTTGATGAATTTTGATCAAAATTAAGGATTTATGTGCTCCCCAGGGTGGTCAAGATCTCATCTTCATAGTAATTTTGTCAGAATCTTAAATCGTAGCTTTAAATATTCGTATTCATTATAAAAAAAGTCAAGCTTTTATCTCAAAAGTTCAAGTGTTTTTATTCAAAAACATGAAGGTAATTCGTGAAATTAATTTACCTATTGAAAATGTACCTTTTCCAAATTTTAGCCCGTGTAGATACGTTTTTTCAAAATTTGACAGAAAATAAATATTTATTGGCGCGTTCACCTTTGCCCCCCCTCAACCTCTATCAAGAAACCTCACTTTGTTCCTGCATTGTGTAAAAGTTTTTGATGGTATTTTTCATCAGTTATTTCTGCACATTACAAAATAATGGAAGTAACCCCGTCAGTTGTTGATAAGTAAGAGGAAATTTTTTTACATCTTTGTTAACTATGTCGCATGTGATTCCGAAAAAAATTATTTATAATACCTCCCCCCCCCCACTCGAAATCACCTGCCTCTGGAAAAAATTCCAAATCAGCCTAAGACTACTTCTTGCCAGTAGTTGATAACTGCTCCCCCCCTACCAAACCCAGGCATGTGTGAATTTTTTTTGTAAAATCTCTCATATGTGTCCATCATTTTGGTACAGAAAACATTTCAGTACCTATTTTGCGAAAATTGAAAAGAAAAAAAATTCAAACTCAAACGCGTAGCAAAAATATTTAGGTTTTTACCAAAACACTGAAATTTTGGGCTTCTGTTTAGTGAAGTGAATATAAAAAAATTATTAATTCATGACTGCACCCTGCAATACCGATGTTCTATTCTAAATTGAATAGGCTATCTAAGATACCATTGATATTTTTGATCGATCTCATTCATGATTGTCTCACAAATTAGCTCCAAAGACAAAATTATCAACTACAGGCAAGTTATCTATTGGTTAATTACCTTACGATATTTCATTTGTTTTTTTCAACTTTGTCCAGTTCTATGAGATTCTTAAGTTATGGGCGAGGGTTGAATTAAAGCGAAAGTTCCTTCAAAAAATAATTTACGAATTAATTTTCAAGATCTGATAAAAATTTCAATAGAGTTGTTCAATTTGAAAAGGCAATGCAGACTAACTCTCCATTTGTGGTTTTCACGTCCACCGTCGAGACATTCACAAAACTTGTGGGCAATATGTGAAAGAGGATGTTGAAAAGTGGCCAGAATGAGTCACAGTATATTGATTAGCTCCTCCTTTCTTACTGCGAAGGTTCTCTATTCCAAATTAGTCTGTTGCCTAATGTATGCATTTTTCACTTCTTATTGACTTATTACAGTATTAATTATTTTTTTGCGTTCGATTGTATGTGTTTGTACTTGCATTATAACATTGAATTACGTCACCAAATATAAACTGTGTTTAGCCATCGAGTCGAGAAAATTCACATTACGATTCGTAACTGTTTTTTCGAAGAATTGTGAAAAAAATTACGCGAAATATTTTTCGATTTTTGTAGACGAATCGATTATTTTGATAGGAAGGAGCGGGCGATTTGTCAACAAGAAGCGAATACCTAATCTAACTTATGAATGGATTTTATGTTAACTGAAACAATTATATCGGATTTGCTTGGGGCTGTAGGTGTGCATTTTTACGATTATTTTTATCATTTGCATTCGGATGGCTATAAAATTTTATAACGGAGCTGTAAGAGTTATTAGCTTTTATATGTGTACGCTGTAAAATGTATTATAGTGTATACGTACTTATATACCTATATTACCTGTACGTGTCGTATGGTACTAATATCGAACGACATTATCTGACATATTGGTTATTACGACGACGATGGTAGACGTTGTAAGAGTAAGAGTGCTATAGATGTATATACGTATTGTCGTATGTGTATGTAATGTATGTAATATAGTCTCTTGTATTTATGTGGCTTGGAGGTTTAGAGCTTACGTAGGCTTCGCGAAATAACTTTTCGAACGTGATTATAACGCTGCTGTATCAATCGAATGTATGTACGTACGGTATATGTAATTTATTAATTGTGTAGTAAGTGTAAGCATAAGAAAATAACCGTAGGCGATTTTTCTCTTTGGACGCGTGCATTGTCCAGGCGAAGACGTTTGTAATTTAATACTTCGCTATACTATACATAAAGACGCTGGCGATGGCGTCAGTGTAGGTTACAGGGTATTTTGGATGGTTGATTTTTGTTTTCGTATAATTAATACGGTGTGTTCGGTCGATTCGAGTTCATGAAATATTCAGTACGTCGAAAAGTTACGAGTTCTGTGCATAGTGATGGGTTAGAGAAGTATACGTATGAATAGATATACGTATTCAGATTCCAAATTATACGTGTGCATACGAAAAGAGAAGCTATAAATTCGATATGCAAGTTTGTAACTGAACCAGAAGAATGATTAACTTGTATGTACATAGATAGTTACGACCCTGCGGTCCCTAAAAGTGGACAAGACGCAAGTCTGTCTGGAAAAACTAGGTCCAAATTTACCTTTTTGTTGAAATTTTCATACTGATTGCTATAGCATGCTAATTGATGTATAATTAATGGCTATTTTATTAGAATGCAAAAGGTATTTCTGAAGTATTGCAAATTACCTCGAAAGTTTCGAAAAGCTTATGCTAGAAGTATAGTTTTCAACTGGAAATGTTTCTGGAAATTTTCTGAACTATGTTGGTATGATTCGTAGATGTATTTTTGAGAAGAGAGTGGCGAAGTGCAGCCCTTTTTTAGAATCACAATTTTCTGATCAGTTCATTGGATCTTCTGTAAAAGTAAAAATTTGAGAAACTCTTCTTACGATATGGCTGAAGGGTTTATAGATATACCATTACACTTTCCACCTCACCTTTTTCCAACTGAAGAAATTAATTTATATGTCGTGTATTGCTTGATATCCAATAGGCAGCCGAAATTTGACACATGAAGTTAAATCAGCTGGTATTTTGAGATGTTCCTTTTAGGAGTTTTGATTTACTAAAATATTTTTACACTCTTTAGCCTGATTTTCTATCTATCTCATATTGTCAATGAAAACTAAGCTGTTACAGTTTATTGATCTACGGGGGACGAGGGGATATCAACAAAATCTGTTTTAGGGTCTTAGATATCTTTCCGATCATTTTAGATCATGTCAGATATCTATATTTATTTTTTAATCATTTACTCTACTCGATACTAACCAAATTCGTCTTATTCGGCCAATAAGCTCAGTTTGGCGGCGGATTAGATCCAAATTAGCGGAAGACCTCAGGGTCAAAATTCAGTTATGCCCAAATTTGGGGCAGAAAGAGCTGAGGTGCCAAAATCTTCAAGTCAATTAGGAGGGGAGATACGAGGGATCCTATCGACCCACGACAGATGAGGGGGGGATAATCAACAAAATCCGTTTCGCGGTTCTAGAAGATCATTACGACTATTTTTGGCTGTGTCAGATATTTATGTTTATTTTCATAATTTTTATAATTTTTATCCCTCCTCCCCAAGACTAAAATTATTTACCATTCTTGATACCGACCAAAATCGCTTCAATTCGGTCAATAAATTCAGTTTTGCGACGGATTAGATATTTATGAGTGAGGACGACCTGAGGTCAAAGTTCAGTTATGCCCAAATTTTAGAGAGGAGGTGTTGCGGGGGCAAAAATGCAAAAATTTTTCTTTTTTGAGCCAATTGATGAAGTATCCAAAGTTGTATAACATATCCAAAAATCAGTCTCCTACGTTAATTAAGGGGGTGATATGCGAGTTTCCCCCCTTTTTGACCTTGAAAAAGCGCTGATCCTTCCCTGTCTCTCCATCAGATTGACCTAGGAAGTTGAAATTTTGTTTGTACATTTAGTAGGAGCCCTAAATATGTCATGGGGCTTTCGACTTATCATCATCATTGCACCCCTCACAGCCCAAAAATGTGGTTTTTTGGTCGGTTTTTCTTATTTTTCAAGTTTATTCCTTGCATGTATCTCCCCTCTGCCCCCCCCTTTCGGTAAGAAAGTTGAAATTTGGTATGTGCCTTCTGGTTGTGTCGACTTTTTAGTCCTAGTGCGCACCCCCCCCCCCCACCTTTATCAGTGATTACAAGAAAAGCATTACTTCTAGTTATCAAAAATCAAAGCAGTGTTAAAAAAAAGTTTTTGGTAGTTTGATATTTTGGTCCAAAAAGTACATACTGGTCATGAGGAGAAAAAATATCATCCATGCAAAAATCTTGAAGTAAAATTTTAGAAATTAAAAAAAAAATGTTTTCGAGAGATGAAAAAAAATATAACATTTGGATACGCGTGGATCTATTTACTTAGAAATTACTTGATCCTCGAAATTCATTTTTTTTACAGTTTCATTCAGGAATACCAAAACTTTTTGATGTGTACTTTATCCGAAAATTTTCATCAATATTACTGCATGAATTAGGTCAATGTAAAACCACAAAAAATTAAGATTACCACAAATCTTTCCGTCAAATCAGAGAAAATTCATCTAAATAATATAAAATAAAATAAAAAAATGGAAATTGGTTGGATAGTTGAAAGAAAAAATGGAACTAAATAAAAAAAAATCGCTTTATTCATGCGTAAGTGTTATGTTTTTTTCATTTCCCGAAAACATAAATTTTTAATATTTTACTTTATGATTTATGCATGGGTATTAGTTTTTTTCTTAGTGACTTGTGTACATTTTTTGGATCAAAATATCTAGTTGGCTATTTTTTACTAATATAGGTGAAATAATTGATATTCCTCAATATTTTTCAAATTTCTTTTGATCAATTTTTTGTTTCTCATTTGAAAATGGACTCCCCCTCCTGCATACAGTCAGCTAGAAAATTTTGTTAACCCCCTCCTTCTCCCCAACTTAAATTACTATTTTTGCTCGCCTTGAAGAGTGACGCAAAAGTCCTTAATCACAAAAAATATTTCTACGAATTTTCCATGGTTGCTCCTTCAAATTTTGAGTCAGGTTACTTGCTCGTATGAACATTTTTACTTGTATAAAGTTTCCATGGTATCATTTTTTTTAATGTTGGTAACACTGATACACGAATACGAGCCCTTTGCCTAGTAAAAAAAAAATCAACAAAGTGTCAAACCCCAAGTACTACTTCTTTATAACCTTGAAAACTATGAGGCAATTGCAGCAATATTTGTCGCTTGTAAAGAATCATATTTGTAGAGTAAAATTGGAAAGCATGATGAATAATATTATGAATAGGTATTACTTTGAGTAGAAAACAAAAGTGTACCGAAACGATAAGGTAAATACCGCGCGTGTGCTGTAGTCAAGTACCCAAACCTATACGTAATTTTATCGTAGCTGAAACTGTGAAAAATGAAAAAAAGAACTGATGCAAAATAAATTGATTTTATCGCAAAAAGATAAACATAAACATAGACATTCGAAGTTTGTAGGAATTACGTGCATCGACGATTGGAAAAACAAACGAAGATATACATTCAGACATACCGTACGTATACTGCTAATTGATGTGCATGTGTTGCTCGTGAATGAAAATTCGTTCGAATACAGGTATATTTATAATAGACTATACAGAAACTGTTGGAAGCTCAACGGAGCGCAAAAAATTTACGCCGGTGAACGGTACGGGGCGAAAGCATCGACTAAATAGTTTACTCGATTTAGAAGTCGCGAAAACTTTTATCCCATAATGAAGCGAATACCTATTTTACCAAAAATTGTTACATAGAAATTGCGAAAAGTGATGGAAACTTTTTGACGGCGGCATAGGCGCCCATCATGGTGGGTATAAAAATTACGTACCTGTATAGTGCAATATATGTGTGTGTATTGTAGTTTCGAAGAGAGTTCTGTTTGCTAATGAAAACACGTCCGCTTAAATTGATAAATATTCGATGTCACTTTGGAAAACAATTTGGTGAGAAAATTTCATCGGGGTAAAAAACAGATCCGCACCATAAATTTTCACTAAAAAATGCTGAATGAACAGAAAGTTTTATTAAACTGTTGAAAGTGTATTAGGCTTTGAGTAAACGATACTTTGTAATTTTAAACGAAATATTATTTGAAAGGACGTCGTTTATGTGTAAAGTGTACTTTTGGTGCTCGGTGTATACTTGGATAATGTACGTAGGTCTGTGTATGTGAAATACAATAAATTTTTGATAGTTTTGAATTGGTTAAAATATAATGTGAAAACTTTTGAAAATTTAAATTCTTTAATTATGAGTCGTAATTCAGTCGAGACCTAAATAAGACACGTTTATTAGTTGGCCGAATGCCTAATGGCATATTTTATTCGTCGATCTTGATATTATATTTGTTTGTTTTTATAATATTTTTCTATTTTTTACTCCCTTCTCAATATCTACGCGGTTGTTTCATCTTTCAGCATAATCAACTTACGTCTATTAACTCGTAATAAAAAAAAGAAATATACGCGTATGCATAAAGATATGTATGTACTTTGAAAAGGAGCGTAAATTTTTATCGTCAGACGTGTCTGGAGACAACGATGTATCTTACAAATTGAACTAATTATCAATTTACACAAATTACCTGCGTAACAAGCTCTAAAAAGAAACACCAAAACCTTATTGGAACCTTGAACTCTGTACGAAAGTGGCTCTTGTCGTGAAAATAATCGTATGAAATGGACTAAAGAGATTGCAAATTTGTCGTTGTACCCATCAAAAACACTAAAATAAATTTGGTTGAAATTCGCCCAGCCGCAGTTTGAATGATAGCACGCGATGTAATGTATAGTAGAATAGGTAGGTATTCTTTGTCCTGTATAATGACAACGAAGGGACTTGAATTTCACAAAGTGATGTGCCAATTTTGTATTCTCTTTTGACATAACCTGCCCACAAAACAGTACTCGAAATTAGACCTTGCGATAGACCTTTTATGTTTCTTTTTCACAATAAAAAAAAAAAAAAAAAAAGTAGAAAAAGTTTCAAGTTGTGCAATTTTAATTATAACTTTTTTTCCCCTTCTTTTGTAGCTGTGTAAATTGGTATCCTACTGCATATGTATAGACGTAATGTAGGTACCTAGTATAGCGAATGAAAGCTCAAACAAATGCGATTCGAACGGTCTAATTAAAGTGGTTGAATTTAGTATAGCGTGCGTGAAAATAGCGACGAGGTGTAAAGGGTGCCTAAAAAGGTGAACAATTTTGAATCAGAAATAAGAAGGAAATGAAATCCGCTATTCCATTACCGGTATAAACCTTACAAATGACTTTTTAAATCTGCTAAACTACGAAGTAATTTAGCCTATATTTTGACTCGAGCATTTACCTAACATGCAACCTTAGCGCCGTCGCACTTTTATAAGTGTTTGCCGCCTGAAAGAAAAAAAAATGAACGTCGGATGAATACCTGCTTGAAAACTAACGCGTGTTGCGGAAAACTTAATGTCTTAATAAGAATTTTACGTAGGTATATAGAAGCTGGATTATTTTAAATGAAATTATACGTAAGATGGTTTCGAGTAATTTACATTTTATTTTTATTATTATTTTTTTTTTTTGAGAATTTTTACGAGATGGTAAGAATGGTTGTCTTTTTTTTTTCGAGTTTGTGTACTTGAATGAAGTAGAATGAAGTATTTGTGAAAGCCAATTTCGTAGTGTTTGTTTCACATTAAGATGAATAGGAGAATTGATTGGTGCTCGATGCATAAGTTGATTTTTACAGCATTGCGAAACGAAGTATGAATAAATTTATTTATAGGCTACTTTTCAGCCTCATGTACGGCGAAGTTAGGACTAGGCAAGTTGTATAATTTCAAGCGTAAGAACTTCGTTGAAGAAATTCTCCCATTCATCCAAACCGCAATGTTTCCATCATACAATAACAGAATGTTGAATTTTAAATATGATGAGATTTATATTGTGTAAGCCATGCAATTTCCTCTCAGCTGTTCCAACTCTTTAGAAAACTTCTCTTTCGTGAAATGAGAAATTTAGAAATTGGTAGAATAAAATTCTCCTATTTACTTACTAATGTAATTTTTTTTTTCTTTGGAACAGGGGTATCAGAAAATTTGTCAACGTTCTGATGTATACTTTTTTTAAATATCTTTTTTCAAACTCTGAAATTTACTGCTGAGCTAAATATCGAAAAAATGAAATAAATTCAGCTATTGGGCTTGGTTTTGGGGTAGTTTTTCAAAACAGGTCAAGGAGCAGCTTCATCTGAAATTTTGGATGGAAGTGAGAAACGATAGAGTATGTTGAAAAAGTAGATTTTGAAACTGATAAATGAAGAATTGAAAAATATGTATGACACAGGTAATTGGTATGTATTACTGATTGATCAACTTCCCCCCTCCCTCCTCGTTGCAGTGTCAAGAATAAATAAAGTGGGTATTTTACAATGTTTAGGATCTGAAAAACTTAGGATTCCTCTCCTCCCGTAATACAGTCCACCGAAATAAATATGCGAAAAATATGTAAATTTAGCATGTACTCAGTTGCTCAAAATATGACTGTCAGAAATTTTGACTTTTCAGCTCTTACGTTTTTCTGAATTTTCAAATTGATACCCCTCTCAAACACGTGGCTAGACCGATAGCTTTTTAAAACGTATGAGATGGCAAGGCGCAATTCTTTATAAAGTTCGAGTTTGGTTAGCAGTAACAATATTACCGTAGGGATGCGGTCAAAATTTTTGAATTGTTTTAATAATCACATAATTAGCAATCAAATAAGATTTTTAGTACCCGGTGGCCGATCTAGAGTTTTGTCCTCAGACGACAAAACTCTTTGTGGACTTTGATTTGGTGTTTTGAAGGCTTACTTAATGAGGCTATTTTTCTCAAAATCAAAACACAGGGTCCGAAACTGTAGGGGGACTAATGGAGGGGTGAGTCAACAGTCCCTCTCATCCCCCCCCCCCCCCCCCCCCATAAAAAATGCAAGTTATCCGAATAAGTCTAATCTATTGGTATACTAATCATTTCATTTATGTAACTAGGAAATGATTTGTCAACCGCTCCCCTCTCCCTGCCCCAGTAAACATTCTTGGCTACTCCAGTTTTTTGGTTTTTTCAAATATGGGTGAAAAAATTTTCGAAAATTGAAAATTTAGCTAGAAAAATGAGTTTGTATGTTCGAAAAATAAATTTGTTCATTCCTCCAAAAAAAGTTATTCGTTGCGGCTCAGATTGAACTGTGACTGAAAATGGTTTGAAAAATGAGTTCAGCCCCTTTCAAAACCCCCATACGATTGTTTTTAATTTGAATTATATTCCCATGTTTACTCATTTCACCAACTGCGCTTTGGATATTTTCAACAGAATACTGATAGAATTGAATTAAGGAGAGCAAAATACAATAAATTCACTAGTCCACTTCTCCCCTCCCCCTCATTTCCTTTTGAGGATTTTTAAAAAATGCGTCGAGTGGGCATGCCAATAAGCCCACCATAATATGACTTCTTGCAAGACTTTCGAACAATGACCCACCAACACAACCCAACCAAGTATCTTTTTCTTCCTGCTCCCAGTTCCCACAATGTGAATCTACTTTTTTTCTCTGAATAGAATGTTTTTTCATCGTTACAGTGAAGGAAGAGAGCTAAAATCTACAATAGGGCGTTTCAATTTTAGTTTTTTTTTTTTTTTTTTCGAAAATAGGACGGAATGTGGAAAAAAAGTTGTGAAAAGACGTCAAATGAACGTGGTAAAAATTTGGGATTTCTAACTTGACCTTTACCTCACCCATTTTTGATTCAAAATTTCAAAATTTACATGAAAAATCGAAAAAAAAATTATTATTTCAATGTGACCACATGAGACCGAAAAAAAAATCTTTCGCATTTTTTTTTTGCTTTTCGAAGGATTCAAATCGGATATACCGATTGATGTGAAAGAGCAAAAAAAAATCCTTGCATTTATTATGTGATAAAAAACGATGAGATTTTGTATTTTTAGTTCATTACCTTGAAAACATTTTCAGATAATTGATTTTTTTCATTTTTAAATAGAATTTTGAACCATTGAAAAGCCAAAAAAAATTGCGAATTTTTTTGGTATCATGTGGTCTACTATGATACGTTAGCATTAAAAAAATTGAAAAAATTAAATTTTCTTTTCTACCTTTCATGTAAATTTTGAAATTTTAAATCCAAAGAAGGTAGGTTAAGGGTCAATTTAGAGAACTCAAACTTTTACCACCCTTATTTGACCTCATTTCGCTACTTTTTTCACCCCCATCCTCTCCAACTTTTGAAAAAAAAACATAACATTGAAACGCCCTAGTCTAAAATATTTGGCTATAGTTTTTTCAAATTTCTGGGACGAAATCATTTCTGCATGCTTTAAGGTTAGAGCGAGGGGAGAGCATTGTATGCTTTGTTGGAACAGATGGTATGTCATTATTTGTTCATCATTAATATGTGTGATAGGAATTTCCTTTTATCAAATTTTTGAAGTAGCTTAGAATATAATGCCGAAAAGTTACATATTTGCAAACTAAACAGCTTTTTATTTAAAGGCACTTGACAGAAGATGTCAATAATAAAAATGGATAAAGTAAAAAAGCATTAATTTTAAAGTTACGTAATGTTATCGTTCTTTTGTTTATTTATATCAGCGTTATTTTGATTTTGAAAATTACTAATTTTATATTTATTCTGTTCTATTGCAGGTATGTACACATTGTGATGAGAGAGTAGAAGAAGGATTATTTTCGAAAATAACCCTCGCTCGTTTGTAAGTAGAAATATTATTTTTGTATTTTCGGAAGTGTTGAAAATTTAAGATGTGTAAATATACCAAAGTGAAACTAATAAGAAAAACAAATATCCATTTAACTGGTAATCGAAGTACTTGGTAAATTCCATCTGTATATCTAATATCAGTTATGATATCATTAAAACAAGATGCAAACGTAGCAAATTTTTATCCGCTGTGTATACTTAAATTTCGAGACAGTGAACTTGATGGTAAACTATTTGCTTATTCACCCTTTGGTTTTGCGATGGTTTTACATAATAGTACCACTACACATTCGTGCGTTGCTGTAGTAATTTATGATTTGTCGGATATGTGTGTATGTAGATATACGTTATTCGATCAATTAATCAACTTGTTTGTTGGTGCAATGAATAATGGATTGTTTTGAAACTAGAAAACAATACGGTTGCTTTAATTGTACTAATTTTTATTTCGACCATCGTGAAGGTAACTGCCGTATATTATACGATGCATGATGTACTTTGTGTAAATGATCGATTTTTCAAAGATAGGTACCTCGATTTATGTGAAAATGTAGGTGTATAGATACCTACGTTGAATTCATTTTTCTTGTGAAAAAGCTGGCAAGGAAGCTTCGTCGTTGCTTCATGTAAAACTGAGCATTTATATTGTCGAACGCCGATGTTGGCAATTCACGTGGGTTGTAAAATTATCAATTTCGTCCGTCGCGTCACGTCACGTCACATCGAGTCGCGTCACGTCGCGTCCCTACATATAGGAAAATGTATTTAGATTTTGTTATCGTAATCGTTGCCACGTGCGAATTATTCGTTATGTATCTACTCGTATTTCGCGCGTCCGCGTCCCTATTTGCTCGAGGTAAATTGAAATTATCAGCGTGAAAACATACGATGTAAAAATTATTCAAATATGTACTCGACTGGAAAAAGGAAGACAGTACGAGTACGAGAAATGCTCGACGCGAAGTTAATTACGCCTTGCGAGCTCGACTACATAAGTACCAAAGCGAGCTTATTTCGTTGGCGGGGATTTTAAAGAGAATTAAAATTTTACTATAAGCTCTGAAAAGATGCGAGCTGCGTCGATGATTCGAGCTAGAATTATCGTTGTAAACCGCTTTAATCGTATGTTAACGACGATTCGGTCGTTTATGACTGAAAAGTACGACGATTAAAGTGTAACACTACGGCAACAATTATCGCTCCGTTCTGCAACCCATTAATGGTCGTGTAGTCGTTGTATGTGTATAGTGTATTTGAAGAAACAGCTTATTTGCGATTTTTCTACATTTTAATCACGGTTTGTAAAGGTTACGAACACGTATTGGTAGCCAGGTACCTCACTTTGTTCAATGGCCTAATAATCGAAAGTGCGTATAATTTTCAATTCACTCTCTGGTCTCGTTTCCTTTTACATTCGAAAAGTATTTGCAGATAATTTAGACCCCGAAATGGGGTCGTATTCTAAATGTAAATGCAAGCTTTTACCTACTAAACACGTTACATACTGTATTTTGAGTCTATTCGATATTAATACAGATCTGAAAAAATACCCCTTGTTATGCGCATTATATTCCATTCGATCGTATTTAATTTTGGCGAATTAGGATTATTTAATTTTTCATCAAATTGTGAAAAATAATCAAAATTTTATTCTTGTTTTTTTCTAAATGATTTTTCACGTTCAACTTACGGCAGTAGGAAAATGAAAGAAAATTTATAATTCCTGCATGAAAAAAATCGTTTTGTTATCTGTGTTACGTATCTACGTGTTTATATGTACGAAAGGGCAACTGTCAAAAGCGAGAAAATAATGAAACGAATACTGCACGCTTTGATATAAACCATCACATATCATCATCTCCGCTTCGGGCTGACGGCGTATTAAATTAAAAAACTTGATAGGGGCTGGGAAAACTCAAATTTGTTATTGCTGTCTACAGTTTTTCAAGTATTATAAACTCGCACTTTCGCATGATTGAAAAAAAATCTTTTCTTTTGTTCTTGTCAACCTTACTGTGCAGTATCCTACAAAGTTAGAAGTGACTTTTTTCACCCCGTTTAAGAGCTCTGAGTATGAAATGAATTTATGTATCGTGTCTTTGAAAAAATGCTATAGGGGTTAATTTAGTTCCTCTTCCTATGTGTCATGTGTATATTCTTTACGAGGTTGAAATGTACCAAAATCAGGGTAAAACGATTATATTTTAGTAATTTCTATTATCAACCTATATTTTAGAGTCGACTATAAAAATTTTCATCTTATCTAGAAATTTTTATACAAGCCTTTACCGTCTGAAAAGTTTCCTCACTATCTATACTCATCTTTGCTAGCGAACTTTTGGGTTTTTATCATAAGATTACACATTGTGATATCGTCCAAGTAAAAGTATTCGAAATAAGTAAATTTATTGACACGTTTTTAAGCGAAGGAAATTAAAACCACGAGTAGGCATTTATCGAAGTTTGAAACAACTTTTGGCAGAAAACAAAATTCGAAGGAAATGTTTGAAAATTTTTAAAACCGAATTGAAATAATATTTTCATACTTCTCATTTCCTTAAGTAAATAGGCGTTTAGGTTGTTAGGTACCTAAATTGATTAGACTCACACATTATTTTGCTTTTGGAATTTTGAAATACGTTTTCACTGTTTTGTACAAAATTATCAATTGGTACTTCAACCCTATTTCAACGATTTTATTTTAATGGATGAGAGAGAGGGGGAGGAGAACCACTGAGCGAGTTTGAGAATTATTAGCAATAGGATACAGTAAATATGTACTAAAAGCTCTTTTTGGTCTTTGTTGTTATATTTTTCAATATTTTCACGAGTGGTATTCGTCTTCAACATTTTTCCACAATCTAAAAATGAAAATTTTCATAATTTACCCCTCTATTTTGATAATCTGTGTGATTGAGGCTCTTTGGAAAAGAAGTAGAGGAGTATTTTTCAAAAATGAGAAATTTCATTCCTATAAATTTACACTGTTGATAACACTGAGTTTTCAACTTTCACACTTCTTAGTCAGTTCTTCGTCAATTTTCAACTCGTTTTCGGTGTTTTTTTTTTTGTATTTTTCCACATTTTAATCAGTTCTTCTCTTTTCAATTTTCTGCAACTTCTTAGGATGTTTCCCAAAATTTTACATAAATTTTTTCACATTTTCAAATTCTCAGATTTTAGATGAATTTTCATATTTTTTTAGACCTCTATTAATGATTTTTTGGTAAATTTTTTGTACTTTTATAAATTCTATTACGTTCTTAATCGATTTTCAATAGATTTTCAGAATTTTTTTATGCGTTTTATGTAAATTTTTATACATTTTCGCATTGTTTCGTTAATTTTTCAAAAAATTTCCTGTATTTTTTACTCATTTTAAGTTGGTTTTTTAGCCAGCTTTCAACAACTTTTTAGAAATTCTTCGATTAATTTTCTATACATTTTGATTCTGCATTGCAACAATTTTTTAGGATTTTTTTAACGTTTTAGTCAAGTTTTCATATTTTTTAACACTTTTTTTTTATGAATTTTGACAAAATTTTCAGTACTTTTATACATTTTAATTGATTTTTAACCACTTTTAGGCTGATTTTCTGTCATATTGTCAATGAAAACCAGGCTATCGACCTATGACGCATGGAGGGGGGGGGGGTAGTAAACAAAATCTATTTTGGAGTTCTAGAAGACTAATGCGAACATTTTTGACTATGCCAGGTGTTTAATTTTTTGCCGAAGATTAAAATAATTACTCTGCTTGATACTGATAAAAATCACTCCAATTTCGTCAATAGATTTAGTTTCATGGTGGATCAGACGTATAGGAGCGGGATGACCTTGGATCAAAATTCAGTTTTGCCCAATTTTGGGTGAAGGATTGTTAAGGGGTCGAAATCGCAAAAAATCAACCTCCTCGGTTAATTGGGAAGGAAGATATGAGAAGGTTTTCACCTTTTTGACTTTGAAGAAGGGGCTTCCAAATTGAGGTAGGAAGTTGAAATATGGTATGTGGACTTGATAGGAGCCATAGATGTGTCTTTTGAAGATTTTGACTTTTCAGACCCATTACGACCCTTTATTTCACGAAAATCAGGCTGAAAAAGCACGGCCAACGTGATGCTTCTTTTTTATCAATTTTTAATGATTTTGTTTTCTTATCAATTTTACCAACTTTCTTAAATTTTTAAACCATTATTCGTTTAGTTTTCAGAAAATTTTTATCCGCACATTTAATATTTTTTAGTAATTCTGGAAGTACTTTTTTGGATAGATTCGAATTTCCAATCAAAATGAATTCTGTAATGTTTCATAATCTGTCCGTATTAACCTCTATTTTAAAGAAAGACCATATATTTTTTCATAAGGTATCAAACTGGTAGTGAAAGTAGTGAAAAAGTAGTAAATTTCAGCCAACATTTCAAGGAAAGTAATGAAAAAGTGAAAAAATCCGAAGACACAACTTATTTTTCAAAAAATATTGCGTTCATTTTCTTATAGCTTTGATTTCAAGTACAGATTTTCTTCTAATTTGAAAGTTTTTCTGTAATAAAGATCTCGTTGATTGTGGAGAGAGAGGAAGTTTAGATGCCCTGAAGCTGATTTAGGAGTTGAAAATTCATTGCTGTTCATTGCTATATAAAACTTGTCTCTGGTTCTATTGCTTTATATTCACTGCATCATATTCATGATCAAATGTTTTTTTTTTTCAGAAAGCGTAAAGTGTAATTTTTTTTCATTCTTCGTATCTGTAGGACGGATAAACATCAATTCAACGTACACTTGGGAAATTTTCTGTAAAAAGGCCCCGATCTACTATTTTCAATGGTCGAGATAAATACATAATTCATTTAAAATTTAGGTTCGTTTCTGTCTTCGATAATTTGTTAAGCGGATAAGGTTGTAATATCAAAAGTGCTCGCGAGATTTTAAAATTTTAGAAAACCTCCGAACGAAAATTTCTTTTGCCTCGATCGCTTTGTTCTTTCATACTATCGAAATAAGAAAATTATAATGCTAATGTAAAAGTCTGAGATTTAAAATTAATCAAATTTCACCCCAAGGGGTTGCCATATTGTGGAAAAAATTTTTTTCCTCGTAACAGCTTTCGAATTAAATTGTTCTGGTTAAACAGCAATTTCCATCTAGCAACTTTGAATAGGCCGAAAATTTGTCGGGTCGTTTGGCAGATTTGTTGTATCGTTTACGTACCTATACCTGCTATGCTATTTGTGTATACAGATCCCATAACTTTGGAAAATGTCACTCGCGAAAAAGCCTAATTAAAATTTATTTCGCGAACTTGAAAGACAACCACCTTCAAACGACTGACAACGTTCAACCGCAAATATATACCCATTTGACTTACGCAATGTAAACGTTATTCGGGTATAGTGTTTGTAAGTTTCGTGATATTTTACATAATTATTCCGCTACATTATAAAGTACTTGTATATGAATGAAAAACATGACATGGCACAGTGATTTCTCGCAGGCGTTGGCGTCGATGTGTGAGCAGGTGAGCGTCTATATGCGTACGAGTATATGTTAAAACGCTCCCAATCAATTGGTTAAATAGTCATAGCAGAATGAATAAAAGCTGAAAAAAATATATATATGTATTGTAAACGCGCTAATCGTTTTTCCAAGGGCGAATCACAACGAGTTTATAATGTCTAATGTGTTATTTATTTTTTTATTTTTTACTAATTTAAGTACGATACATCGTGTTTAAATTATTCCGAAGTATACGTACACCTATAACGCCGACGGTTTAGGTATATATTGTGAGCTGATAGCCTAGGTATGTATACCTCTATGGCTTGTGTAAAGGATCTCATCGTGTCGACCAGTACCATTGGCATGGCAGCGTGTGAGGGATACCTAATTGGAAATTCGCTCATTATAGTACAGGTTAATCGGTAATAGGTGTACACGACTGACCATACATATATTGACATGCCATCGAGTCGCGTCGTGTACACGAGTCTCTCTCTCCATACATGTAATTATCGTGTTACGAACGTCCTCTGAATTCGTTTACCAACTCATAATATACGCGTATGCATAGGCATACGTACGTTGAACTACTATTAATGCATATTGGATTTGCTCTATTGGTAAATTTGTATACCATATCGTTGGTGGTTTTTTTCCAATTTTTATTCTCATGAATTCGTAACATTTCTGAGGTTCAATTACCGATTGCAAAGAGAAGCCAGCCAGGCAGCAACGTATACTCGTTGGGGGATTTTGCTGACGTTACGTTGTATTGTAGTAACCTTTTGGTCAAGTGAAGTGATTTATAAGCTGTTGGCCACACGTATCAGCGACTAAACGTGTTAACTCGATGAAAATGAAACCCTCTGCACAGCAGAAAGATGAGATTGAAAAAAAAAAATACGACTAAATTTCCAGGCTTTACTAGTTTTGTTTATTTAAGGCACACATAGCGTGTTTGAAAATCAAATCTAAAACAGTATAATGTATATTATGGGAGGGGCGAGAGGGGGGGAAGAGAGGTATCAATACTACCATGTCTATTTAGAGGCGTAATAAATGCAACGAAACCAGAACTAAAACTTGAGAGCCATGTGTACTTGTGTACTACACATACTAAAGATTCGTCGTTTTGTTGATTATTTGGTCGATGCGATGCATAAATCACGTGCTTTATCGTTTTCGTCGTTATATTATTGCGCGTCTTCATCGAATAAATTTATGATTCCGGACAGTTTTAAATACCGCGTGTGTAATAAATGATCGTACTATGTATGCACACATAATGGTGTATTTATTTCCATTAAATAATATTGCACACAAATTGACCACCGTATTCGAGCCAAGTTGGTGGAAATTGATTCGATGTGCATTGTATCCGTACCCGATCGGCATGCGGGTTATTAAAATATTAATCCGACTTGTGTGTGTATTCTTTGATGAATTAATTTTCTTCTCATATTGCTCGTGAAATCAATTTGTATTGCATGTATTTTAATTAAACGGCGAAATATCGCGATTTCGTTGTTGATTACTTTTTTCAGTAAACTATAAAATAAGAGAGCTGTAGTTGAGTAGAGTTTTGAAGTAATCTCAGAAGTTTAATTTCAAGAAATGTGGTAGGATGGTTAGGTCTCGTATTCTTCAATCAGAAGAGGCGTAAAAAAGCTCGGCTAGTGTGTTTCACTGGGCTTTTCTAATTCTCCTAAATGAAATATAGACTGAGAAATGGGACCTTGTTCCTCATTTCTTCCGCTAAAAATTAATATAGCTGTAGAAAAAAAATTATTCAATAGGTACACTGGTTTGGCAGGGAATTACCTCAAAAAGAGAGTTCAGATTTTCTCCAGGTGGAGTGGCGCTGAGTGGGGGTATGCATCGATCCAATTTTTTTTTTGCCAATAGTGTATGATCGAGTGAAAATCTGTGTCTGTGACTGCCAGCTTTCGAAAACAAAAAGAAATACTTTGTAATTACGAGTGAAATCAAGCGTTACGAGGGCAAAATTGTGAAAATTTCCATTGTTTCAAGACTCAAAAAGACAATTTATTGGAATTTTATTGGTGCAATAATTTTAGGTTTGAACTCGGTCAAAATTCACGAAAAGCCGAAATTTTTCTTTCGCCTATGATCAACGCATATTTTGCCTCCTTGCAGAGGGGGTGAAAATTTTGCTCTTTCGGCGATAACTTCTCAAATAATGCACTAATAAAAAAAAATGCCGAAACCAAGGTTGTAAAGGACCAAAATACGAACATTTTTACTTCTATAACTTTTTTCCTGAGATTGTTTTGGGAAGGGAGGGGGGGGGGTGCTAGAGCATGCGAAAATATGGAATTTTTGAAAATTTCCCATCGATAAAAATAATTGAAATCTGGTTATTTTAGTTTTATATGAGTGGTTGTTTTGCATAGTACTTCCCACTACTATGTAAAATAAGAAAAATGCAAGGCCAACTCCTTTTCTCATAGTTGGTGGAGGGTGGGGGGATTTGTTGAAAAAGGTCGCTACTTTCTCTATGCGTAGATATGTTGCAATTAAAAGTTAGAAATATCGGTTCAAACAAGCGTTGTAGAGCATTTAAAGACGAACATTTTCGTTTTTTTTAATTAAGGGGGTGGGGTATGGGGAGCTATGAAGAAAACATAAGAAACTGATATTCCAAAGTTCCTCATTCACCGAATAAATTGCGCTTGTGCGACGCACATATGAATTCCAGCGAGCTAAAAATAGAATAAGTTCTGGGCGGGGGGGGGGGTCCAAATTATGAATCATACAAAATTTGAATATGGGTATTATTATTCTAAATTTCGAATGCGCAATTCCAATTTTACCAAGTATTCAGATGTTGGATCCCTGCGGGGTGCCATAAAGGGAGGTTCAAAAGTTAGGTTCAAAAGTTGAAATATCATAAAACCTAGGCGTGGGTAGTGCTGTGTCATTACATTGCGTTAAAAATGTACTGGTAAGCGAACCGTTAAAGTATGTAGCTCTTGGGCCGAAATTTGACCCCAAAAATGGGGAGGGGAAGGTTCAAAATTTGGAATTTTATAATGCGCATTATATCTAGACATGGGTATCGATGTAAAGGTTCTTCAATGTGCTAATGATGTTTCAAAAACAAAATTTTCAAATTCAAAAAAAAAAATTAATTGTGAAAATTGAATCTTAAAATTTTTTTAAATAAATAATGTGAAATTTTTAGAAGAGCCAGAGTTTGTTTGATAGTGACCAAAGGAACTTTCCAATTCAGTCTATCAGTTCCTCTTTTCAGCAGTCAAGTTTTAAAATGTATACTTTTTGAACGTTGAAAATGAGCATTTTCGCCAGTTTGCCCAAATCAAATCGATTTTTTGTCTTCTTCTGGAAATGATATCCCGATATGATATTTTTAATAAGGTGTTACATTTTTCCATTAAAAAAAATCATATCAATGCATTAGCCTACTTTTTCATCCTAATTTTCGTAAAATATTAACGTTACGTGACTTGTTTTAATAATGGAGTAGAAAAAAGCAGCTTTCTGCGGTGTTTTTTCAAAGTCGTTGGTAGGGAAAGATGTTGATTTTGAAGGGTGTGATTAAAATTCCCGAAAAGCATGTCTAGGACTTCTACAAATATTGAATCTGTAGCATGAAAAATTTCAACTTCCTCGCCTAATTTGGAGGGAAGGTAAAAGCGATGCAACCTCGAAAAATGGTATTATTCAAACCTAACCTAACCTAATCTAAAATCACTTTTTAAAGGCTTTCAGGCGAAAAGAGTATGCAATGAGACTGAAAAGTTAAAACCCTCGAAGGCGCGTCAATGGCATATACCAAGTCGACGCCCATAATTTCGTCACACTAGTTCAAACGTGTGTGGGCGGGGGGAGGGAGGAATGAATTATACGAGAAGCCGACTTTTTGAAAGTCAAGCAATGAACAACCCCCTCCCCCCAAATATCTCACCTTAGAGTTGACGTAGAAGGTTTATTTTTGGATATAACAATTGATTCTTTATCGAATGATTTGTGAACATACATGTTTTGTGGTTCTCGACCCTTTTTTCACCTTTCTCCAAATTTTAGACAGTACTAAATTTTTATCATTAGTCATTATCTAATCTACCGCCAATTTAAGCCTATCAGTGAAATTTATGCGGTTTTTGTTTACATCGAGCCGATAAATTATTTCAATTTCGTGGCAAAAAATGAAAAAAAAAATAATAAATTCAAAGCAAAGTATTTGACATACTTAAAAATAGTTTTGATGGACCCCTAGAACCGTAAACGAATTTTGTCGATACTCTTCTCTCCTTTTCCCCCACCCCCTACATCTGGCGTATGCCGATAGTTCATAATAGTCTGGTTTTATTTGATAATATGGTACAGAAAATTGCACTAAAAAACATTCAAGCTTCTTTTTAAAATATTTTTATGGTGTTTTTGAAGGAAGGAAAAATATGAAAAATTATTTCGAATAACATTTTTTCGATGGGAATATGCGCAATAAAAATGCTTTAATTGGAAATTTTCCAGAATTTCTTTTTACAATAATTCAAGTAGTTTCAATATTTGTTACTGTAAACCTTGTAGTAGGATGGGAGATGGTGGAAGGCGGGGGTACTATCTCTTTACTGCGTTCTTTTAACGTCATTTAACTTAGCAAATGAAGGATCACCATATTTGGTTATATCGAATTGAAAAATGAGCAAGAAAAAAGGAAAAGAAAATTTACTTTGCGATTATTTCCGAACATGAATTGCAATTTAGCTAAATGTGGCGCTTATCTATGTTTAATTATTTAATAAAATCCGACGATAGACGCGACGAGACGTCGCTTATCTTATTTGAAAAGGAAATGGTTGGTATTCGATACTTGAAATTTTTTCATTTCGCTATGGTACAGTGAAAGATAATCAACGATTTAACCGATGCGATGTAGCAGGTTATATTTTTTATTCTTTTATTTATCGAATACGTGTGTTGAAATAATTGGTAATATTATCAAGGTTCGTTCGTTAAACTGGCAAATTTGTTATCGTTTATTGGTAAGTATATATAAGTATGTAGGTTTGAAAATGGCAAGTGGAAGAAATTTAAACCTTATGAATGGAATTGGAATTGGAAGTGTACGATTATAGATAAATATAATTTTTTTTTTACCACAATTTACATACGTACAGTTGTACAGTTGCACGTATAAAAGTGCTGTAATGCCGCATCCCACAGGATGTGTTCGAATGACGAACACCTGTTAATTTAATTTCCGGCGCTATACAACTGCACGTTAACATGGGGACGAATATATGTAGCGTATGTGTTTCTAAATGCAAATTCATTCGTGTTTGTTTTAATTTCCTTAACATTTTGAAGCGGTTAGAATGAAATTAAAGCATTGAAAATTGAATCCAATATAATGCAATGATGCTTAAAAATCCGAAAAAGGATATTGCGGTAGGCAATTGAAACGATTAAAATATCAATTTAATAGCGGGTAAATTTTACCAAGGTCGAGTATTTCTTTTTCTCGAATGATCGCCGGGTACCGACGATGACGACGACGAATTGTAAGTAGATATAGATTTCATAAACATGGCAGGGTGACGTACGTAAACGTACATATTTATATTGAGAGGTTTTATGTCAGATTTCAAGGTATATGGTATGGTATACGTCTCCCTCTGTGTATACTCGAACTCGAGTTAGTCTCGAAAGTTTACGTATTATATATACCTATTTCATCTTATTTATGACTTATGAAGTTATGACTACTTGAAAATGATCGCCGAGTTGTTAAGAAAATTTCGCAATGTCATTTTACGAATGTACCTACAATTGTAGATGTAGGTCTACTTGTAGGATACGTAGCAGTATTGAAAAAGATATTAGATATATACCTTATCGTATAGTAGCATACAAAAATGCTATAATAAAACAGGTATGTAATCAAATGAGAACATCGTATTCGAAATCAATTAATAATCGACCATTTAAACAATATCTATATAATTATATATTGCATGGTCTGGATACTTGTGTTCGTTGGATTCGTCTGGACTGCGCTGTTGATAATGACTTGCAAAAGTCAAATATTCGTATTTTGCGACGGAGCACTATTTTAACGAATTTCGTGATCTAGTAAATGCCTATCTGTAGCTTTGTAATGATTGAAAAATATGCAATGTGTTTCGTGTGAGAATTCTTGACTTAAGGACAAAAAAATACGTGAAGCAAAGTTGTGACCATTGGCGATATTCATCGTGTAACCTTATAATTACCTGGCAGATTGCTTTGAGTGTACAAACGCAAACAAACCCATCGTTTGGAGAGAAACACGTGTGATATTTTGATGTTCATTCATGGACATGTGTACTGTATTTTTACTGGGTGTTAGAAATCGAGTAAATTACACGTTTTTTCCCTTTTTTTTTTTTTTTTTTTCAACAGGAGTAATTATTGTCAAAAGCTATTCCACATTATTCGATTACTAAAGCATGGTAAAGCAAATATTTATACTAGGTAAAGCTTTCCTATTCATGTATTTATTTCAAATTACGAGTTTCATTGAATTAATTTTTTTAAACATTTTCTGATTTTATTTACTCTGTTTGTGTATGGATCCTTGTTGAACAGTAATTAGAACGATTGAGGAGTGAATAGCAAGCTCTAAAAGTGAATTATTGGTACACCAGGAAGAAAAGGAGTCGTTTTATAGTATTCTCTTGAATACTAGATTCGATTTTAGTAAAGAAAAAACGAAAGTTATTGTAAAAGCTATAAGGGATAAGCATATGTGAATTTGCCTCGGTGGGATTTTGAAATGATACTTTGATGGTGGATGGGTGCCATCGAGATAACCGAAATGGTGTACTCTCAACACCATTGGGGGGGGGGGGGGCTTGATAAACACTTTAATTTTTTTTGAAAACGACTCCTTTTCTTCCTGGTGTACCAATAATTCACTTTTAGAGCTTGATAAACACTTTAATTTTTTTTGAAAACGCTAATTGATCGATTTGCTTAATTTTTTATTCCTTTGTAAATCTATATGAGAGATATCTTAGAAAAAAAATCAACATCATCCTCTCCCCATAATTTATTGTTTATTTTTTTCAAATAACACACTGATGTGGTACAATTTTGAAACCATGCTTGTAGGATGTATACTTGACCCTTCTATCGCATATTTTTTTTTTCAAAATTCTACTTCATAAGCTCTATGGTCAGAATTCAAAAAAAAAAAAAAAAAAAAAAAAAAAAAAAAAAAAAAAAAA
>FIZR01008000.1:0-73272 GCA_900060175.1 Ferrisia virgata
TTTAAAATGACATGCATTTCGTGTTACCTTTTTTTTTTTTTTTTTTTTCTTTTATGACGCGTTGTTAAAGAAGGAAAAAAAATCACTTCTTGAAAAGGGAGAATTATGTATTTTGAATTATAAAAATGGGGAAGTAGTTAACAAAAGAGTTTCGCATTTAATAAGGATTATCCTTTTATACTTGACGTTATGAAAGGACAAATTGTAGTCGTTATTATTTGCACGCTTAATATAAAAAAAAAAGCCTACTTTTCTTTTCGTTTTCTAATATTAAGGTAATTTTACACCTGTTTGGAAATACTAATTAAAATAAGGTAATATCCGTGAAATTACGCTTTATGCTTTTTTTTTCTTATTCGTCGAAGAATCGAGTTTCATTTTTTATAAATCGTCTTGATGGAATGAAAATAAACGTCGCACGTTGCGTCGCATTTTGAAGGTAGCTTTGACGGCGAATTGTCGTGGTAAATTTTCTGTTTGAAATGTGTCGATATTTGTACGACGAGATTTTTTCTTCGCATTAGAGTAGAGTTGGTGGATGGTTTTTTTTTTTCAAGTGTAGGTAATTGCTACTCATCGACGGATATCCTGAATGGATGGATATTTGAAATATAGCTACTGTTGCTCGATAAAAATGTGGGTAATTTAGATCAAGTGCTTGCGTGTTGACTTATTTAAAAATTTGGAATCTTCCGGGTTGAACGAACGATATTTTTAATGATTTAATATTCTTATTTTTTCAACGTATAAATAATACCTTACTAGTTCTACTTATTAATTTTAATTTCCTGTATTCACTTCCTGTTTAACACTATTTTTGAAAATGTTACAGAGATCGTACATCGATTCTGAAATTTGCAACCAATAAGAATCTTCAATAGCTGAGCTTACATGTTGAAGCGATTTTAGTAAAGTATTCGTAGAATCGTAAAGGTTTCTTATTATCATTATTATTAAATTTTTAAGAAAGTTGCAACTTGCTGGCTTGTAATCTGAAAATGAAAGAACTGTCGTATACTTCCAAAAAAAAAAGAAGTTCCAGCGATCTGCTTAAAAAATGTAAAAATTCATGTTTTCTATTTAGATATTTTTTTCTACACCTACCTATTTTGAACATGAAAAAAATTACTTTGCTTGAAGTATACGAATATCCTAAAATTTATCGAAATTAAAAATGATCAATTCCGGGAAATTCACAAATTATTACAATCTTTTCAATGGCAGAAAAAATTGAAGAAGTTCATTAAAACGATTTTCATTTCAAAACTCATTCTATAAATTTTTGTCACATGAAAAGAAATAAGTTGCCTATCTTGAAAACTGATATGGGGCAAATGCTACATGAGGAAATGGTCAGAAGTGTTCATCGCCGATCTGCACAAATGGTTGCCCATCGTGTATTACTTCAGGCGCCTACATCCTCCCGTATTTTTTTGCCCCACACGGGCTAGTTTTCGAGTAGCAGTGTTGCCAACATTAAAAGAATGATATTATAGAAACTTTATGATTGTATATTTTAAAAAAAATAAAGAGCTGGGAAGGGAACTGATGAACAGCGATTTAAAAAAAATCAAAAAATTGTGGAAATATTTTTTGTGATTAGGGATCCTTGCGTAATTCTTCAAAGCGAGCAAAAATTGTGTTTTAGAAAAATTACGTATCTTGAAAATTGAAGGGGGTCTGTGTGCATGAAAGTTTTACAAGCTCCAACTGATGAATTTTATTCCTGTATTTTCAAATCAAAATCGATGTATTTTATTTTTATTTTTAAAAATAGTAACTCTGAATAAAAATAAAAATATAATCTGCACCTTCAATTCTGGAGATAGGCAATTTTTATAAATGTATAACTATTTTTGTTCATCTTGAAGAGTTGTGTAAGGATCTTTTATCACACCCAAAAAAATTGTTTATAATTTTTTGATTTTTTAAATCACTGCCCTTTCAAATTTTGAGTTGAGCAACTTGTTCATACGACCATTTTTACTCACTTCATCGGTCTCTATCCAATCCCATGTATAATTTTGTTTTTTAATATAAAATAATGAAATTACAACAATATCACTTTTTTAATGCTGACAATTTGACAATTAACCCACATCAGAGAGCGCCACTGTAACATGCTAAAAAAATGTAAACACTGATAACGAAAATGGTGCAGTTGAGTGAATATTCAATTAATTTGTAACAAATTTCTCAATATTTTCTGATTTTTTACGATTTTTTCGAATAATATGGATGTTTTACAATTTGAGGAGGTGGTTTGGTATGTGGGGGATTACAGTAGACCATTGGTAACTGGATAATACAAAATATATTACGTTCGGTATTGTGTAAGATGAAGATGCGAAGTGTATGTTTTTGGCTCTCTGCATCGCGAAAATCAGCCATGTGAAGGCAAAGAATTACAATGTGTATGTAAGCATTTGGAGTACTACACGATGGGCAACCATTTGTGCAGATTCCAGATGGACTTTTCTGACCATTCCCTCATAAACAACTTTTGTAATATTTATTTTTAGCTTAACTTCCAAATTGAAGGAGCTATTGTTGCACATTGAATAATAAAAAATCCAAAAAACTAATGATGGAAATGAATAATATGTTGAAAGTTGAACAAAATTTGTTTTACTCCCGGGCCCATAATTGAAAATGAAGGGGCTGCATGCACACTTAATATCAAAAATCACTTGGCTCAGAATTTTCTTGTAACTCCTTCAATTTTTATGTTAGGCAAAAACTTTACAGGACATAATTTGTTCGAATTTCGATGTACCATCCATTTATATGATTAATTTTTTTTTTGAGGAATTTTTTCTATCTAAAATGCTCGAACAGCCTCTTTAATTTTATAGCAGACCAAAAAAGAAAATGACAAAATTTGCTTTGTTTTGCAACAGTAACCAATTTCCTTACTTGGAAATTCATTTTGAACCTAATTCTGTAAAAGTAGTACACATTTGCCTTTTCAATTTTCAAGATAGTCAACTTATTCACATAATTTTTTTTTGGTTATACTTATCTGAATTTCATGTCTTTATAACCTTTCACCAGACAGCTCCGTACATTTTCAAGTTGTTTATTAACACCAACATGAAAAGTTAGGTATCAAAAATTAATTTTAGAGTAAAATTACTTCCAACTTGTTCATTCATCTAATCATTCATTTGTTATTTATCAGTAAGTGTAAGTGCCTGGTTTGGAAATAATTATAATAGTATTAACCAACCTCCTTTTATTTTTGTTAAATTTTTTAAACACCATTTTTAGATCTTAAATAATTATTCAAATCTAAAATTAGCTTACGATACTCTGTCATTTAATTAAGTATTGCCCATATCCATTTAATCGTGAACCAATTTTCGCCATTATCGATGAAATATCATAATCTTAAAACCATGAAATGGAACGATATTTCTAACATGTAGGTGTAGGTATCAGGTGGATATCTTCGATTAAATTTTGATCTGTAAGTTATACAAGCCATGTTACTAAGAATGATGATAAAAATTATTTACAATATTTGTTAACAAAGTAAAAAAATTCACATTTTTAATCGACGATACGCAATTTCTTAGATTTTTTTCTATCCCGCATTTTTGATCAGGAAATAGCTTTGCTAAAAAAAAAAAAAAAGAAATTCAGAAACACAAATGATTGAAAAAAAAATAAATTAAATTGGTATAACATAATTTATTCCTGAGTATACCTTCTGGCAAACACTTCAACATTATTTTCATTATTTTGGAGAATTTCTTTTCTTCATTTACCAATCTTTTTTTGAGCATTATCTTATAATGGTTGACATCAAATTCGCCATTTTTAATCTATTTCCAAGTTAATTAAAGAAAATAGTTTTATAGACAATATTAATAGCTGGGAATAAAATAACTGATGAAGTGTTGAATATTTCATACCATTCCAAATTTTTCAAGAATACAGTCCGCCAGGCACTGCAAGTACATGTACAATATTTCGTTACAAACAAATTATTTAATCGTAATCAGAGTAGTATTGCACCGGGTGTTCCACATTAACCTCGCTATCCATATAGCAGTGATAGGTCAACTCATGAAGCTTGCATGTATAATAGTTAGCATATCAAAAATCAAAGGGGCTGAGGATATGCTACTTTAAAAATTCATCATCATCCAAACCTGCCGCCCATTTAAAAAACTCGGGATAACCACCCCAATCACCGAGTTGATGCTGTTTTCCATTCATTTAAAAATTTTTTAATACGATGTTCATAGTATTTTTTTACAAGCTATTCACAAAAAAAAACAAAATAAGTTGCGAATTTTTAGTCGTGGTTTTTGTAATTATTTTGCCATATTTTACAATCCACTTCACCCCCCTCTCTTGATTTTTATACCACACATACCAGAGAGTACATGCGCTTTGTTTTAAAGCAAACAGTATATTTTTATCATAATTAATTTTTTTAAATGAATTTTTAAAGTGAGGGGTAAGTTGGGTGAAAATGAAATTTAAAAAAATAGTATATCTCAGCCCTTTCGATATTTTGGATATGCTGACCATGTTATAGGTAAATGTCATGAGTTGACCTATCAGTGGTACAAGGATAATGAAGTTAATGTGGAGCACTCAGTACTTATATTTTTAGAGGAACTTACAATTTGCATTTCAGTATGAGGTATGCTTGTAGAACGTAGAATCATAAAATCATCTGTAAAAATTACATAAATATTATGAAATAGGTAATTTAGGCTGTCTACCTGTTCACATTAAAAATGTGTATATCGTGTAGCTAAGAACGAATGTTACAGAAAAAAAAAAATGTTTACCGTCTGTTGCATTCAATTCTTTCTTACATTCCAAAGCAGCGGAATCATACATGGCTTTTGTGTAAAATGTCTGATGGTGATGAAAAAATATCTAAGTATTATAAAATCACTTGTTGGTAATTCTAAAGAATAAATATCATACCTGAGGATTGACCGATGACGCGAAATTTATAAATAATGTAAATATCAACACACTGATTTGGATAATCATATTGAAACAACTTTTTTTTATGAATTCGAACGATTTTGTAAAAATAAAAATAAATATACAATTCGACGAATTACCTAAGTATAAATTTAATAATAACAAAAATGTTTCGAGCTTTGAACTTGTATTTTATTGATATAGATACACGATGGTAGAAATACGTGCGTATATTAAAGATAACATTGAAAACTGGCACAGGAAGTGGGGAATCTTCTCTTAGTGTTTAATTCGGTACAATAAACTACAATTTACAAAACTTTATAATTGAACAAGGCCAGATTGTTAGAGCAATGCGGCGAAGTTCGGAGCTATAGTAATGAAACATTTTTTCCTATATTGTAAACGAATGATTGATATCGGTCTAGCAATATATTTCATCCGACTCATTAAAATTTTTATCGAATCGAATGCGTATATGATGCCTATACCAGCATCTAACAACTTCTCTTTAGGTTTCCTTAATTTGGCCCCCAATATATTCTTAAAGAGTTGAACGACGTATATTTCTTTTCTGTGAGATGTATACAAATACTTCTATGCGGTTTAACTTATTAGGTAAAATTAACCCCTCCCCCCTTCCCCAACCCTTTCTCGAGGGTTATTAAAAAACAAAATTTGCATGCTTTTCTCAATTTTTTTCATTAAAAAAAAAAAAAAAATTAGTGAAGGATTTTTTCGTGACAAACGCTTTATTTAAGTTTCATAACCCATAGGTGATATTCCACGTTTATCGACCTACGGTGGATGAAGGGGGAATATCAACAAAATCCGTTTTGGGGTTCTAAAAGACCATTACGAACATTTTTGGTCATGCCAGATACTTATTTTGTTTTTTTTTTCCGAACATTAACATCGCTTCAATTGGGTTAATTGGCTCAGCTTGGTGGCGGATTAGATATATATGAGCAGAGATGACTTTGAATCAGACCTTAGTTATGCTCCAATTTGGGGGAGGGGGTTTGCAGGGCCAATATACAAAAATTGTTCCTTTTTGAGCCAATCGTTAAGGAATCCAAAGTTGTAAAACATATCCAAAAATCAGCCTCTTAGGTCAATCAAGTGAGGAGATATGAGAGTTTTTACCCTTCTTGACCTTGAAAAAGGGCTCTTTCTCCCCTATCACCCCACCAAATTGATCTCCCCAGTAAATTGATATTTGGTATGTGGACTTGATAGGGACCCTGGATGTGCCTTTTGGGGGTCTAGACTTGTCAGCTCCATTGCGTCTCATCATAGCCCCGAAAATGTAGTTTTTTGGTCAGTTCATCTCGTTTTTTGAGTTTGCTCCTCGCATAACTCTCCTCAAATTTCAGCTAGAAAGTTGAAATTTGTTGTGTACATTTAGTAGGGATCTTAAATGTGCTTTTGAAGGTCTTGACTTTTCAGCTTCATTGCACCTCTTCACAGTCCCCTGGAAAGTAGTTTTTCGGTCGTTTTTTTCTTATTTTTTGATTGTTTCTCGCATAAATCCGCTCCAAAATGAGCTGAGAAGTTGAAATTTGGAATATAGATTTAGCATAGGTCCTAGATATGCCTTATGGTGGTATGACTTTTTAACCTCATTGCACCCGTTTATTGGTACCACTGCTCAAGGAAAAAGCATCGCATTTCCTTTTTTCTCAGGTCTTCAATAAATATTCCAGTGTCATAAAATACAGCAGGTTTTCTTACTGATTCTAAAGGGAGGGAAGAAAATGAAAAATCACTTTTAAGAGCGTAACATACATAAACTGTGTACATTTTGATGATGATTTTTTTTTTTTACTAAAAAGAGGTTTTGTAGTTTTTTTTTAACGTTCTGCTACCTTTTATTAGTACCCGACAATTCTTGAAAAAAAGTCAAGGTACGAAAAATATTCCAAACTGCAGACCATTCAGTTCTAAAAATTGATAATTTTTTATTCTATAATTTTTTTACCTGGCAGTGGGGAGGGGGAAATCTCGTATATCATCAAAAAATTGATCAGGTCATAACCTAGGTCTTTCCTGTACCAGATGGAAAATAAGTTTTGGAATGAAAAATTATCTGTATTTGAAGCTCGTAAACTTTAATTCGAATCATTTTTTTATGACTGAAATTTTAGACTACTGGTTAAATATTATTAAACAGATTTCAATCATGTAAAATTAAAAAAAAAAAAAAAAAACGTTTCAATACGTACCATTGATAAACAAATTCGAAACATACCCTTTGCCTTTCATTTTATCGAGAAAAAAAAAACTTTATTGTACTTGTTGAGACACCCTGTATGAAAATTAAACTTTGAAGCAAAACACGGCTCAAAATTAGGTTTGGAGACTCAAAATTTTTATCACGCTCTTTCCTTCAACTTTCTGAAAAAAAATATACATATATTTATCCTCTTTTATCTTTCATATTGTTAATAAACAAATATTCTATGTAGCTGTAATAGCTCTGAGAAAAATTTAAAACGATGCATTGGCTGAAAAATTAAGTCATCTGTAAAATTGGAAATTCGCCAAGTTTTAAATTGAAAACTTATACGAAAAAGAGCATGAATTGGATAATTTGTTATACAATAACTGATTTTCTTCTCAGTGTGTTTCATAGGTACCTATTAATTACTTATTTAATAAAGTCAATATAATCAAAATAAAATAACAGGAATCCATAGGCTATTAAGATAAAAAAATTAGTCTTTTTTTACTCTTTACTTTTCTGGTAGGGTACCTATACGTAATCTGGTATTTTTATATCCTATAATAAGAATATAATGACTTCCTCAGCCAAATATTACAGGAAATAATCAAAAATATTTTAATCATTTTTATCTTTTAAATTAGGCGAATATTGTAATTTGTAAGGCTTTTAAATAGCCATTGAAATATTGTTTTTAAAAGCATTCGATAGTTTACTTTTGACCAATAATTTCTTCAAGAAATCTCCTTACAATTAACTTTTAATAGTTCTGTTCGTATTCAAATTCATGTTTTTTTTTCCTCACAAATAAGTAAAATACCGGTAAATATTAAATGAAAAAAAAAAAAAAATATATTATGGTTTGTTTATTGGTGATCTTGGTGTCTGCAATTGTGGCCCCCATGGTGATGACGGTGCTTATAACTCGGGTAAGTACCATACGTGGTTTGAATTTTTTTTAAGCTCATGTGATTAATTAATATCTATTTGTATGCAATTTAAGTTGATGTTTTTTTAATTGATAAAAGGAATATGAGATCATAAAAAATCAAAATTTCTACAATTCGTCTGCCTAAAAAAATTTACCTACAAGTTAAAATGAGTTTAGCTGCATGTGTCTTAATGAAAAATTTTCTTAGGTTGAAAAATTAAATGCTCAATATTACTTGGGTAATAATTTTTTGCAAATAATTTTTACTTTCGTATCATTATTTCTTCTTTATTCATTTCCATTTATTATTATTTTTTTTCAGATGAAGCAGCCATTATGAGATCCGATAATATTTCAAAAAATTATACACAAGGTGTAAGTGTATTATTTCTTTGCGAATATTTACTTCTTTTGTTTATACAATAACTTAATTATAAAATTAAAATACATACTTACCTGTAAAAATATCAACTGCCATTTTTTCAAGTCATTGAAGGAATTATTTATTAACTTTTTTAAATAAAATTTGATTGCAGTGTTTGTTGGATTGTCATTATGCTAAAATGTACAAGGTAAGCGAGTATAGGTATTATACGATCATATATCTTATTTTGAAATAAAATCTTTGAGCCATTGCGGTTAAATCGAACGATTTAATGTAGATATGTGCTTTTTCTGATTTACAGATTGAAAAATGAAAATTAGTTTATAAAAAACAAAAAAAAAACTAATTCACATTCTGAACAGCTCGGCAAACACTTTCTCAAAATCAACGAAATCGTAGATTTTTGTATGAAAAAAGTAGGCATTTGTTACACACCTCATACAAATTAAAAGTCTCGCAGCGTTCTCTTAAGATGTGTTACACTGTAAAATCAGTGAAAATCTGCATACAAACAAAGTCTAGATTAGTAAGTAGTCGTAGAAAAAGTTTGCATCACAGCACGTACTGGTACGCTTTTACCAACTTTATTATACGTATAAATTACCTACTTGGTTGCACATTTATGTAACGTTGATAATATTTAAAATTTTTCTTGTCTTTTGATTTATAGATGTTCGATGAAAACGGAGATATCAGACCCAATACGACCTTTCTTGAATTTTTTCCTTTGAAATGAATATTTTGTTTTAATCATTAATGTCAAGAATAATTATGTTTTCATTTAATTTGATCGACACTGTGGCACTCAGTTGCATACATATTTCTAAATTTGAAATTACACTCAGTTGAAATATCGCAATTTACTGCATAGTTTTGAATTTCCATCTATCATTTTGTATTGAATATTTGATAATATATACTTACAGTTTCGATGATTGTAATGTTGTAATTCAGTCGCTTATTTGTTTAAATTTCACAGTTTTCGAATATTTTTGGTGAAAATGATAATTAGTAACAAGTCATAGGTGCTTATTACAAAAATTATCAGGAAACAGATTATCTCAAAAACAAGCTGAATTAAAATCTCGTTAATTACAAGTCATTTACCCACTTAATTATTAATCTTGCAAATATGATTACAGTAGCACATATATTCTCCTTATCATTTGAGCACATTGTCTTATCAGTTTAGATGGATGAATGCATTTTGTATCACGAAACGAAACGCAAATTTTTCCAGCTCGATGATTTTTCCTAAAAAGTACATTTGCATCGGTGTTAATAATTTTATGGTTACCTTACCAATGGAAAATACTTATGAATAACGACAAATGTCTTGTAGGAAGTGATTGTATTTTGATTTAAAAAAGAAAAAATTAGGTAATCAAAGGGCGAAATTGCGAAATACTTAGGTACTTGGCTATACTAATCTACTTTTCAACAGCTCATTTATCATTCATAAATAGATACATAATGAAACTAATAAGATAAGAAATAAGCAACGAATATTCTTCCCACCTCTTTGTATCAATTTCTCATCCTGTTTCTAAGGTATAAATATAAATAAAATGCCCAATACGTAGAACATTTCATCATAAAATCTTTTTAGTTGAATTGTGTTTGTTTCCTACGTAGTACAACTATAATCATGAATTCAATGTTAAAATTGTTGATTTTTACGTGTTTGGTAGCTTTAGCTTCTTCAGTGAGTAGTGTTGATCAGTTTTTGTCATATTTTAGGTGATCTTTATTACTTTATTTTTCCTATTCTAGGCCGAATACAGCCGGCAACAAAGAAATGCTTACGCTGAAGAGTGCAAAAAAGAGTTGAAAATAAAAGACGGTGAGATAATTACCTGTACTTCGACTTATCTGTATGTTTACTTATAAACAGACTTAAATTCTGTAAATTTTTATGAATTCAATTTATAGAAGATTTTGCTGTATTGAAATCGAGAAAATCACCGGAAAATGACGATCAAAGTGTAAGTTTTATTATTCTTTCGATGAATTAAAAATATGTAATAATTTTAACCCGGTTGATGAATAATGAACTTTGACCGATGCTAATTTATTTTCTGACGTTATGATTTTGTTTACAGTGCCTCTTGGAATGTCTCTATGGTAAATTAGGATTGGTATGCATTTTTTTAATACTTGGCTAAATATCTTTGACATGATAGATATTACGAACTGATATAAATTATTAATTTAGATTAAAGATGGTAAAATAGACAAAGATGTGCATACAAGTATTAGCAAAGCAGTGTACGGAGACGACAAAGAGAAATTATCTAAAATGGATGAAATATACGATAAATGTTCGCAAGAAGGTATTTACCCTACCAGTAATTTTTCCCTGTTATTTAATAACTACAGTGGTCATATTCCCATGATTATGAAATTTGTGTATTTTGTAGCTACGAAAGCCACCGGTGAAAAATGTAGCATTGGAAAAAATCTAAGAATATGCGTAGAAACTCATTTCAAAAAAGTAACATGATTTTTAATAATTTTGTAAATTTTTTATTTCTCAGCATCATTTTAATACATTTTTTTTAATAGTTTGAAAGCATACTAAAGCCGAAGCATTCGTCGCCCAAAAGTTCATAAATCCAATATTTAGTTGTAGGAGTTGCAGTGATTTTTTCGCAAACTAAATGGTATGGATATCGAAATTGTTCATCGAAGGTTGAAGTATTTGCCACATTTTCTCAAATTTTTTCATACATGTTTTATTAACTAATGTGTACTTCATCTTAATAAATTATCTATGTCTAATTGCAAAAACAATAAATTTTTATTTTTATTTATTTTTAATTTTTTTACATTATACGATCCATAATCACACTTTGTCATGAGTCAATGATTTTAAAATAATTATCAAAAACTTCCAATTAAAAATTACTGAGGTATTTTCATATATCGGTAGGTAGATACCATATTTCTCAATCTCAAACAATGATTACTTTCCAATTACATAGTTACTTAATCTGGAACGTTGATAAAAATTACTTATGTGTTATTTTGTTAATTAGATGGTGGAATATTTGCGGTAATTAAGATTCGAAAATTTTCCTTTTTGATAAGTTTTAAGGGTATCTTGTCAGGTACCTATATAAATCACACTAATCGTCGGCCAAGCTATCAAACTGTTCGTTGACAACATAAGCTGGTACACTGTTGTTGTGTTATTCGTATAATATTTAAAGTATATTCGTATTTGAATATTTTCAAAATTCAAAATGAATAAATTAATCGTGTTATCGGTTTTGGCTGTTTTGGCTTGTGCCTTGGCTGCACCCTCGGTATGTATATATCTTTGGATTTTTAAATCATGTTGAGATACATTAACCTGCTTGGTAATTATTTATTTTTAATGTCAAATTTTTGATCAAACACAGGCTGAAAATGAAGCTGATAAGAAAGCCATCGATGCTGCCCAACAATGTAAAACTGAACTAAACATCAACGAAAGTGAGTTGTTTTTTTCATTTGTTATAATTTCGACATATTTAGTAATGATTATAGGGTAATTTATATAAGTTACTAACAATGTTTAATACTACGTCGACTATCATTTGACCTTTTTTTTCACAGATGATGCTAAAATTATTGAAAATAAAAGCGTATTGCCGGCTAATGAAGCTCAATCGGTAAATTTAACATGTTTTATTTGAAAAAAAATAGTATTAAATTTAATTATTTAATTATTTGATTTCAGTGTTACATTGAATGCGTGGGCAAAAAATTAGGTCATGTATGTACATTCTATAAATTCGTATTTTACTTTTATCGATTTTTGAAATTTAATACAAAATTATAATTTTACGTTTTTTTTCCTCATAGATTAAAGATGGTAAATTAGATCACGAGGGTTTCATAAGCTTCAATACTCTTAGATACGCTAGTAATAAAGAAAAAACCGAAGAAGCTGAAAAATTATTCCAAGCTTGTCAACCCGAAGGTGAATTTTAATTTTTTATAATGTATTTTCTAGCTATTTAAAAGATATTCTTTTCCATAATATTAAATTTTCATTGTTGTTATTATGTAGTTGAAAAAAGAGCCCAAGAAAAATGTGGAGCTGGTACTGCCATGAGATCTTGCATTATTAATTTTTTCCATCTTAATCATAGTCACTGTAAGTATAGATATCTACCTATATACACTATCTATCACCGTTTTTTATTCCGAGGTCAGAATAAGAATTTGAAAGTATCTATATTTTAATGCAATGTTTTTTCTTTTCAGAATAAAACTATTCGTGGATTTTCAAAATATTTAATACCTATTTACGATTTGTTCTTATTAGTATACTGCTAAAGCACTACTAGTTCAGACCAAGTATATTTTATCAACTTTAAAAATATAAAATAATGATGCCATTTTTTTTTTCATTGTGTTCTTAAATTAAATTAGCTTATTTGAAGTAGTAGCCGAAATTGCATATAATGTATTTCGTAAGTATTTAAAATTTGATACAGAGCCTGTTTTCAGTATGTAACGAAATTATTAAAATAAATTTATACATTTTTTCAAGTTATAAAATTCTAATTTATTTGTTTGCTTTTAATATTCCCAAAAAGTAAAAAATAAGTATTCAAGTAAATAACAGAAATATTTAATGTCACTTACATTACCTAATAAAGGTATAAAGTAAAAGTAGATGTGATCAAGGAAAATTCAAAAAAAGTGATTTTGAGTCAAAAAATATAGATTTTTTCAGTGGGTTAGTGAACTATGATCCTTCTACCATCAGATGAAAAAATTCGGAACTCGAGAAATAAGTTTTAAACTGTCCAATTGCATGATTACTTTTTTTCAAAATAAAATTTCAAATCCTTATAAAACTCTAAATTTTACATGAAAAAAGGCCGTAGGTCGTTAATAGCTCATTTGAAAGGTCTTTAAAACGGCCTTTCGTCACTAAGGGGCTTCTTTTCATATAGAATACAAATTATTATTTTTATCACATTTTACGATTATTTAGAAATGAATATTGTTGAAAAACCACGTTCCGACAAAACTGTTTGAGAGTTAGGTTCAAATTTTCAGTATTCAAAAATTTCAAAAAACAAGTTCATAAACTCACTACAGTATTTTTAATATAGTAAATCCAGACTTTTGGTTGGAAAAAATTCGAAATCCAAATTTTTTAATAAATAAGAATACGTTGAAGTGTCTCTTGAACGATACGTAGTTATAATCTCCACATAGTCTACATGAAGTTCAGATTTCTCCAAAAAATACTGATAATTTATCACCCGTATCTTCTCTGCACCTACTTTTATGGTAGAACTGCAGTTTAGTATCTACTTTAAATATCCTACAACTTTTGAACATACATTTCTTCACATGAACCATCAGTGAATAGTTGAAGGGACTTGAAAAATTCTTCATAAAGTTTTTATCTCTCTTTGGTTCCCAAAATCGTTTTTTTTTGGCTTTCAATTTATGAGAACTTTCAGTATGTTTTTCACAGAAGAGTCTCTCCCTCACATTCACGAGGAAAAAATCGTTGTTCTATAATGAAAATATTTTCCAAAGGTACACATTTTTTGTATAAATTTACTAGACTACTTGTTCAGTAATGATAATAAACCTTAGTAGGTAATTTGAAAAAAAAATTTAAGTTGAAAAAATATTGATTTTGGATTTTGGACAGAAACTGGTATTGGAAAGATACCCGCGCATTATAGTCAAAGCCATGTAAGCTATTTAATGTAAGTAGGTATTTTTATGCTTATTTTTACAAACTTGAACTTGGAAAATACTTAAAAATTGATAATCAACGTGAAGATGATAAGTGCTGAATCGCTTACCGTAGGTAAGTAATTAATTTTATATAGTTTGAATCATGATTTTCGACGAAACATCCGCTTGCACTTTGATTTCATTCTAATCACAACCCGCAATTATTAGAACGAGTATACCTAATCTAAATTTCGTTATTTTTTTTTCTTTATTAGATATCTTATTTACTAATAGGGCGAAAATGATAACGATTTGCAGATTTTTAATCGGACGGGTATGTGTTTTTACAATACTCTCGAATAATGTTATTTTTCAAAGCACTGATATCTAAATAATTGTAAAAATACAAATTACATTTTCTCATTTGATAAGTATTTTATGATATTGATCTATTCTTACGCTAAAGATATGAAATTCATGCAAGTAAATTAACCTATATATAAGCGTGAGATTTGCATTTAAAAACACAGTTTTAGTTTGAAGTACCTTCTGTCTTTATTTGATATTTATATACTAAGTTTATTTTGAGTTCTTAAATTTTACCGAAAGTGATTAACAAAATTCAAAATGCAATCAGTACTTGCTTACATTTTGTTGTATGTCAGTGCCACGTTCTATTGTGGATTTGATACAGTTTTGAAAGGTAAAATTATACTCGTTTCTTTTGCAAGTTAAAGCATTAAACCATATTAAACTCACCTATGTGAATTATAAACTGTGTATTAGCACGATTCGAGCCAAAACTCCGAAAATGCTGTACCCTGCGTCAGGACATTGGCAATATTAATTACCCCAACTGCAAAGTTACCATTTTGAAACGGTAGACCTATAGGGGGAAATCTGAAGTTTCATTACTGTTTCAAAACTGTATTTTTGGTTTTTAAGCTGTATTGAAGCAATTTCAAAACTGTTTTGAAAGACTAATGAAACCTCAGGTTTTCCTCTATTTGAGACAAAACTTTGCAGATCGGGTATTGAGCTATATTTTATATTTAGGATTTTAGGTACTATTCATTTGGTAGTGTAGTTGATATCTACCTTTTCATAATACTTAATGTTTATAGGAAAAGCGATCGAGCATTCAAAAAATGTTGGAAATTCTACTTTCGATACTGAGGTAAATTTAAATCGCGCTCATTAATCAAATACGAATATTTAGTCGCCTAATTTATCGTACATGAAAGTACATGTACGTGTCCGATGAACTAAGTATGAGTTACCTAATTAAAAGTAAAATTTTCATTGCAGTGTGAAATGTACGAATGTTTGGGAAAGACGCTTAAAATGGTACGTTTATAGAAATAGATTACATACTTAATAGTTTCTAATTAATTTATTTAGTTTATTAGGATTTTCATCAATCCAAACGGGTTCGGGTTGCGTTATTTTCATTGTTTGTTATCATCAGTTTGGTGGAAGATGTTATCAGTTATTTTTGAATTTCGTTGTTTTTGATTGTTTTTTAACATAATCTCGATTTCGAATTGATTTATTTATTTTCAAAAAAATCAGTGAATAATTATTGAAAATTACTTCAATATTCATCTATTAATCAATAGCTATCTTGGTAAAAACTGCAGACATGAAAACTTCCACCAAACTAATAACACGTATGTTCGTGCTATCAGTTAGGTGAACGGTTTAATGCAACATCTGAATTTCATGAGGTATTGAAAAATCCTTAATGTAGCGTTTGCTCTTAGATATCAAAATTTTTTCAATCAGCTTTTAATGCTCTTTCTGATAATGAATGAAGTTCAGTGAAATTTTGAGAAAAAACATTACAGGTTTTCATGTTGCTCTGAGCAAGCAAGCACTAATTTTTGTGATATTCAGCGAATTTCGACATCTACGCATGATTTAATTGGTTAATTTGCTCTTGCATCTATCAAATTATGTGCTTGCCTGCTTGCTCGGAGCGTGAAAAGATTAAAATTGTAAAATTGACAATTTTAAAAAACTTTTCGTCAAATTGATAATAAACAAAGAAAATAACACAACCGCAGTACCGCACAGATTACTTAATTACATGGATATCTACTTTAATTATGTAGATGTTATAAGAATTTCCCTCTATATGTGCATTGGTATTTTCAGTTCTTACTCAAAAAATTGATTCGATCTTTACATATTTAATTTAATTAAAGTAACTTAGGCTAAGTTGTTAGATATAGGTTAACTAAAGATTAATTCTACGTACACTTATTAAGTGCTGAATAAACGTAGGTATTTTATTTAAATATAATTTTGTAACCAGTTTGAAGATGGCAAAGTCACCGAAGATGGTTTGTTAACTGTAGTTGGAGCTCTTACCGAATTCGATGCCAAGACTTTAGACCATGCAAAAAAAGAATACAGCAAATGTTTACCCCAAGGTAAAAATTGAACTTAATAGGTTCATTGAAACGTAAATATTTCAATTTTTGTATAGGAAGACTTTATACAATCATTTATGAATTTTACACAGTTAATCAACAAATTAGCAATTTTCCAAAATGTACTAAATTCAAAATTGCAATGGCGTTACTTGAAGAATGCGTTAAACAATCAACATGTAAGTTGATGTTCATTATAATTGAACTGAATGATTATTCACCAATAATTGCAATATTATAGAGAATTAAGTATTGGATTTCTTACTTAAATTTCAGCAAATGGGTTTTCCCAGACCAATTTTCTAAACTGAGGAGCGATTGAACATTTTTCAACAAAGATTTACGCGCTAGAAAAATCATCTATGAAGACGTTTACCAAATCTTGAATTTTAACAAAGTTCTTTTTGTATTTTTTTTTTTTCAAATATAAAAAAATTATACTGATAAATACTGATTATTTTATAAGATCTCAAAGTAATGAGAAATATCGACGAGAAAAAAAATGTGGTACTTAATGCTATTACACTATGTACCTTGTGCTAATTTTTTTATAATAAAATAATTTCCATGAAATATTGTGTGTTACATTCGTTAATTCTGGACTTCGGTTCGATGAGCACAGCCTCTAACCATTTGGAGTTGGTTCCTGAGGTCTAAAACTCTGCTAAAAAAATTTCACTCTCCTATCGACAAAGTCGTAGGAGGGGAGAAAGGGGTGTGTTCGCATCAGGCGCTTGCTTTCTAGGGTATACAAATGATACAAATAGCAATGAATGTGATGTTCATAAGTAATTTTTAAAGATTTTACGCATAAAATTTGAGACAAATTTTTCCTTTGTTATGCTCCAGAATTTATATTTTTCTTTATCTCATCTTCAAAAATATATGAATTAATTTTTGAACTTTTTTCACGTATGCATCCTATTTTGACCCTCCTGTGTCGAGTTCAAACCTTATTTTTGGTGAATAAACACAGCATGAGAGAAAAGTCATCGAACGTATCTCGACAACGAAGCCATCGAGACAAAAACCAGCACTTTATTCACAATCTACAACCTCAAATTAGTCAAAATACACTCTTTTCTCGATTTTCCAAAGCTTCAGAAACATTGATCACTCGAGTTCTGTACGTTTTTTTCTGTTTTGGAAAAATTATTCGACTAATTTTTGAACTTTTTTCACGTATACAGATACACCCTATTTCGATCCTCCTGGCTGAGTTGTATTCAAAAATTATTTTGAGTGAACACAGTATAGGGAAAAAGTTTACGAGTGTATACTGGCAACCAAGCCCTCCAGGCAAAAACCTACGCTGTATTCACAACCTGTGACCTCGAATTAATCAAAATTCACTCTTCCGCATTACCACCCACTGCTCGAATCTTCAGAATTATCAACACTGAGTTAGAAATCAAAATCCGCTATGTACAGGGCTAAAAACTATCAAATCGTATTGTTCTTCCCCTGCACATGTAGGTAATTTTCAATATTTTTTCTTCATTTCATGTTATTCTGAAACATGTTATGTAATTATTGTAGTATTTATATGCCCAAAAAAATCTTTGTAATCATTTTCACATCGTTTCAAATTTTAAAATTCGATTTTCTCAGAATGTGAATAAAAGTGACTTAGTTGGTTCTTTCCCTGTACCCTCATATTGACCCTCTAAATTCGTTTTCACCTCCATCTTAGTTTTCTCTTTACAAATCATATTAGCCAAAGCCATTACACATTGATGAGTATTTTTGTTCTCATTTTTACGAACTTGAACTTGAAATATGCATCGAAATTGATAAACAACTTGAACATAATATTGATTCATATATCAGATAAACAATTAATTTCGTCTACCTTGAGTCATGATTTTCATAGGAAAATCATGCAATTTGGACTTTTGATTTTCTTCTAATTACATTTCATGTTTATAAAAAAATATAAGTAATTTGAATATCGTTACTTTTTTCTTTACTCTTTTATTTACCAATGAAGCAAAAATTATAATGATTTGCGGATTTTAATCAAGTAGTAAAATTGCTCTCGAAACTTGTTATGGTCTTATCTAATTAAATGTAAAAAATAAATGAACTTTTTTGAATAGATAAGGATTATATGTGTGTGTTGTAGGTACTATGTCGATCTATTCTTATACTACACATTTATACAAGTAAATTTATAATCTATATAAACGAGAGATTCGCATTCTTAACACACAGTTCTACTTTAAAGTTACCTACTTTTATCTTCACACCACGTTCATTTTGAGTTTGCAAGCTTTACATACATAGCGAGCGAGTAAAAAAAAATTCAAAATGCAATCGGTAGTTGCTTATATTTTATTGTACATCAGTGCATCATTTTATTGTGGATTTGATGCAGTTTTAAAAGGTAAAATTATTAATTTCTTCGATACACCTTATTATGTAGATACTTACTATTCATTAGATAGGTGCTTGTTTATTTTTAAAAATCTTCGTAATACTTGATTTTTACAGAAAAAGCAATTGAACATTCGAAAAGTATTGGAAATTCTACTTTTGATTTGAAGGTAAATAGAAATCGTACTCACCACAAAAATATAATGGAAGTTGGCTCATTTAGTCATTCATTTTATTATACGTGTAAACACATAATATTGTTGATTAATTAATTGTAGAATTTTCCTTGCAGTGCGAAATTTACGAATGTTTGGGAAAGTCGCTCAAAGTGGTACGTAGATCAAGACTGCATACCCAAAACTTCTTAATTTTATTTAATTTTTAATAATGTGAGAATTACAATTGCGTACATTTGATTACGAGAGTTTACCTGTTCGCATATTAGTTTTCTAACCACACGAAAATTTGTGTCGATTTTCGTTTTTATGTTATATTGATACCTAAACAGATAAACCAGAGACTATAGATAGGTACCTTTAGCATACATTTATTAATATCTACGTTTATTTTATTATTTTTTTAATTTTGTAACCAGTATGAAGACAGTAAATTCCTCGAAGATGGTTGGGTAATGATGGTAGGAGCTTTTTCAGAATTCAAGGCTGAGACTGTGGATTACGCGAAAAAAGAAATTGGCAAATGCTTACCCAAAGGTGATACTTGATTTAATACATTTCCTATTCAATTGTAATGGAAACTTCCAACTGTGTAATTACTTTCGAATTTTGTACAGTTAATCAACAAATTAGCAGTTTTCCAAAATGTACTCAGTTCAAGATTGGAATGGCTTTGCTAGAAGATTGTATTACGCGAGCACTTCGTAAGTTGATGTTCAGATTATCAAAATAATTATTCAGCAATAAGGAATACAGAGTAGAATTTATTTTAATTTTACGGTATGTTAATTTTTACCGATGTTTCAGCAAACCGTTCCTCCCACAGCAATTTATTGGATATGCAATAACAAAGGTGTACTGTAAGCACGTAGTCGTTTGTTAGCGCTTAAATTTTTTCCAAGTTTTTTTTGCGTTTTTTTTTTTTAGTTAAAAAAAACTATAAGGTATTTGCTCAACGTGATAAGAATAATTAAGAATGAAAAAATAATAATACAATACCTAATTTGGTTACCATAAGTATGCTATATTTTTTATAAATAAATTGATTTGGATAAAATATGAAATGTGTTAAATTTGTTAATTTTACTGCAAATTATATCTACTGCAGAATGCAGAAATAAAAGCATCGCTTGACTTATTACAATCATGAGAATCGAAAGAATGCATTGAGGGTAGGAAGGGTTCAATGGGGCTGAAAAGTCAAAACTCCAGAAAGGCACATATAGGACCTCCACTAAATGTACATACCTAATTTCAAGTTCCTAGCTCATTTGGAGGGGAGTTATGCGAGGAACAAACTTAAAAACTCGAAAAATGAAAAAACCTGACCAAAAAACCACATTTTTGGAACTGTGAGGGGGTGAAGTGGAGCTGAAAAGTCGGGCCCCTAAAAGGCACACGTAATGCTCTTACTAAATATGCATATCAGATTTCAACTTCCTAGTTCATGGGGGGGGGGGGGGGGGAGGGTGATAAGGGAGGAACAGCCCTTTTTCAGGGTAAAAAATGAGATAAACCTTTTTGGTGCGTTATGCAAGTTTAGATTCTCTATCGATTGATTCAAAACAAACATGTTTTGTGTTTTTGGCCCCTCAGCACCCCTCCTACAAAATGGGGCAAAACTGAATTCTGATCCAAGGTCATCCCCACTCATATATGTCTAATTTGCTGCCAAACTGAGCCGACTGACCGAATTGGAGCGATTTTGGTCAATATCGAGCAGAGTGAATGATTTTAGTGTTCGGTGGGAAAAAATAAAAATAAATATCTGACATGGCCAAAATTGTTCTTATTGGTCTTCTAGGACCCCAAAACGGACTTTGTTGATATTCCCCCCTCCTCATCCGCCGTAAGTCAATAGACTGTAATAGCCTGGTTTTCATTAACTACGTGACATAGAAAATCAGGCTAAAAACAAAAATAAACAAGAAGAAGAAAAGAGAACGAGTAATAATAAAACTTGTCATATGGAAATTTAGCCCATCTTGATAATTGAAAAGGCAACGCTCATTTGAATTTTATTAGCTTTTTCAAATAATCGAAATAGGCAAAACTTCTATAGGTACAACAAAATTTTGTTGCAAAAATGTTTCATCACATGGTCCACTACTGAAATCGACGATTTGTGGAATCTTTCTTATTTGAAAAGTTTGGTAGCAAAAGTCTTTACCTTTCACCAACTTTTCCAACTTTTTTCGCCAAGTGAAATACATGGTTTATATAGTGTGAATAGCACTGTTTTCGGAGCTGCCAAGGGCGAAATTTTGAGAAAAATTAGATTTTTCAGTTCTAAAATTGCATTTTTAGAAGTTCTAAATTCATATTTGTTAGTTTTTCAATCGATAAAAAATGAAAGTAATAGTAGATATGTAGAGATATGCATTTGCTCGAGCGAAGCAAAGGTCAAATTTAGAAAACAATAGATTTGTAGCACTGAGTAAAGTGCATTTTTAAAAGTTTTCTTTGTCTCATTGGGCGAAAACAAAATAAATGGCAGATACTAAATGTATATGTGCCCGAACAAAGCGAGGGAAAAATTTTGAAAAAATTGCTATTTTTGACATGAAAAATGGTATTTTTAAGAGTGTTAATTTCATGTTGGTGAGTTAATGAAGTCAGCACAATTTTTCTCTTTTTTTCTCGACCAATTTTTTGCGAATTTTTCACAATTTCCAAGTTTTTTTATCAACTTTTTCAGCTATCTAGGGTGATGGGGGGGGGGTGATACCCTTCCAACTATGAATTATGTACCTAGATACAATCCTACCGAGGACCATCATCAAACCTGGTCCTGACTGTCTGGCAATTAGGGAGAATTCAGGGAACAGTGAGGGTTGATTTCAGAGCATACCTTATACAAGAAAAGAATTCATGAAAGAACCACTTTGAGAAGAATTTCAGTTGAAATGCGATTTCACCATACCATGTATTTTCCAAAAATGAAAACTTAACGTGGAATTTTTAAAAACCCTCAAACTCCTCTCTAATAATAGTTCGTGTGGGAAAATCTTCAATACAAATAGCTGTTGAAAATTTAGTACTGAACAAAAGAAGTGTTGAACTACATTGGCAGTAAAAGCAACTTCAACCATTTTTATGTTTACGAAATAAAAATTGAAAAATGCACGAATGCATCAAAGTTGAAATCAATAATTAATGTGGAAGTAAAATAAAAATAAATAATTAATTTCATGTATTTTTGGGTAATGACTTTCAATGGAAAATTTGTTTGCACTTTGACTTCCTTTTAATTACGTTCCATATCTTTATTAGGATGAGTAATTTGAATTTTCATAATTTTTTGTTCGATATTTTAGTTACCAATAGGGTAAAAATTATAATGATTCGCAGATTTTAATCGAATACCTAGGTACTGAAATTACTCTCGAAACATATGATGTTTCATAGCATTGATATCTACGAATATAATTAAAAGCAAAAAAATAAATTACTCTGAATTGATAAGCATTCAATGATATCGATCTATTCTTATGCTATAAATTCGTAAAAATTATCATATATAAACGCGAAATTTGCATTTTAAAAATACAGTTTTACTTTGAAGCTACTTCTGTCTTCATACAGCGCTCGTTTTGAGAATTTTTAAGCTTTACCTACAGCAATCAGCGAATAACAAAATTCAAAATGCAATCAGCACTTGCTTATTTTTTATTATATGTCAGTGCTACATTTTATTGCGGATTTGATGAAGTTTTGAAAGGTAAAATATTTGGTATTTGATTGTTTTTATTTTTTTTTTCAAATAAAGTAAAGCATTATCTTCACACTTTTTTAATTAAAGAAACATTTTACACAGGCTTAAACGTAAAAATTTACATGTTCGTAATACTTTAAATATGTTTGTAGAAAAAACGTTGAGGCAATCAAACAATGCCAAAAGTTCTACAGTTGATAGGAAGGTAAAACGAAATCATGCATATTAATCGAATACGAGTATTTATGTATTATTGAGGTATTTAATTTATCAATTGTAGTTAAACGTTGATTAAAATCTGGAACTTTCATTTCAGTGTGAAATGTACGAATGTGTGGCAAAGACGCTCAAACTGGTATGTATAAATTGGGTATGAAACTACCTCTGTAAGCATTTCTCCATCATTAACTTTTTTTTTTTAATTTCGTAACCAGTATAACGATGGCAAATTCATCGAAGATGGTTGGGTAACGATAGTCAGAGCTGCTGGTGAATACGATGCTAAGACTGCAGACGATGCGAAAAAAGAAATTAGCAAATGTTTAGTACAAGGTAAGAATTGGAATTTGATAGGTACGTTATCTTATTCAATTGTTGTAAGGAGATTTTTCGTGTTTTATAAAATCATTACTGAATTTTACACAGTTAATCAACAAATTAGCAGTTATCCCAAATGTACTGGGTTCAAAATTGGAAGCGCGTTAATCGAAGAATGTGTTAAACAAGCGTTACGTAAGTTCATGTTTATAATGTACCTAATACTTAAGAATCTGAATAATTATTTAACATTATAATTGAGAGTTCAATGTATACTAATGTACTTTTTTTTATCTGCGTTTCAGCAAACCGTCCGGCGTTATTTAATTTTGTTGATTTTTAGCAAAAGTATATCCTGGTGATTACGTAGTGGTTTATGACATCTGGAATGTTTTTCAAGCTTTTTTTTGTATAATACTTTTATAATTGTCAGACTCGATAAGTTTGCTCTCAATTAAACATTTTCTGTAGCTTATCTGTTTACTTGAATTCTTTATTGAATTTGAATCGACATCTAAACTTTACAGCGAGATTCATTAGGCCTTCATGAAAAAATTTCTTATTCACTTTTTTAATCGAAAATAAACAGTACCCATGAAAATAAGTATAAGATTATAAACATTTATCGCGCCCAAGTCTTTCACACTTTGCTACTTGACCTGTTCTTTAATGATCTGATTATTCAGCAATTGATATTTATAATTAAACTTTATTATTGATCTGCGATATGTGAACTGATAAGAAGTGTTGATAACAATACCCTACCTTCACACATATTACATTGTTTATAAACATGGAAATGAGCGGGCCTACTTCGATGGTTCTGGTTACATTTCAAAAGTATGTTTGTGAACAGTTTGAAAGCTGCGAGTATATGTACTTTTGATTTCATTAGGCGCAACACTTCTATCGGTCCAGGTGTATAAACTTCAGTAGTAAGTTGGCTGTATAAAATTCAAAATGGATCCACTAATTTCTTGGTTCGTGATGACTGCAAGTGCTGTGTTTTATTGTGGAATTGATACAGCTATAAATGGTCGGGTGAAAGGTAGATATATAAAATTATTCGTTTATTTTATCACGTTTAGTATACTCACTTTAAATTTGAAAATGTAAGTGTACTTTTCACTCAGCATGATTTATAAAATGTATTACAGAAACAATGATTGAGTTCGAACATTCAAAGAACATCACAAGTGGTATCAGAGGTGCTTTCAATCCTTCGGTAAACTGATCACATTGATTTAAACATTTAGTTTACAAATTAACCGAATGAATTACTTAAAAAAAAATTTATATTCTAGTGTGAAATAGACCAATGTATTGGAAAAACACTTAAATTAGTAAGTTCGTTTAAATTTGCATGTACCAGATACTTGTACACTGTACTTATTAATTTACGTTCATACCTATAAGTACATTTAATATTCTGAATTATTCCTATTTTTTTAATGGCTACTCTATTTATAATCATTACCTTGCACTCAGTACAACAATCAAAATGGTAAACTTATAGAAGATGGATGGATAACTACAATAGGAACTTTTGCAAATTTCAGCGCCCTGGCTATAAATGAAACGAAAAGTAAAATTCGCCAATGTCTACCTCTAGGTGAAAATGAAATTATATTCATTTTGTAATACCGATGAATGCAGTGCAAAATCATACCTAATCTTTATGCTTAAAATTTAATTTTATAGTTAACCAACAGCTTGATAGTATTCCAAAATGCAATAAATTTCAAACTGGATTCAAGCTTATGGAGCAATGTCTCACGTAGGTAAAAAAAGTTCTGTGGGTACGCGAGTTTATCCATGTTTCATCATTTACACTTATAATTATTCAAACTACTTGGATGTAAAAGGTGAGAATACCGATGAAAAATCGAATGCTGGCAGTTGGTAGGTTAGATTTCTATCTAAATATGCTGACATTTAGTTTTTCATTTTACAGAATTTCGAATGTTGTAGTTTTACGTATTCAAGAGCGAAATATGTTTTCAAAGTGCTCTCATCTTTAGCTATACATAGATGTATACATATCTCAATATACCTAACGTATAATATTAGGCACATATGTATACCTAATTATCTATAGATATGTTACCGAATAAATAGAAATATAATTTTTGTGTAATGGTTAAAAATGGTGTGTCACAAAAGCTACGTACAATAAAAAAGTTTTTCAAATTTTTAAAAATCGACGTATGATTGATTTTCGATTAATTCGATAGTACTATTACTAGGGCAACCTAAAATATGCTTGTACAAAAGGTAAAATATTGAATATTTAATTTGGATATTTTCAGAAAATAATATTTGAATATACTTGAAATATTGAAAAATATTCAAAATCGACATGGGTATCATTTTACTCGTCTGGACGAGCACTTTTTGAAAATTATGATAACACCCATTTTTTTGCTGAAATATAAATACAATAAGTCAATAACACGAAATAAGACAAGAAGGCAAACGAAAATAAATTGATAAATCGTATTTTCTTTTTCAAAAAGTCAAACCAAAAAATGATCTTCGAACTTGACATTTTAAATCGAAACCAAAAATCAACTTCGAACTCAACATTTAAATCCCCACATCAACCCCCCCCCCCTTCCCTTCCGCCAGGCCATTCGCCGAATGACAATATTGATGTCGTTTTCATATGTTTTGAAGCTCCTTAATACGAATTTAAGGTCGAATTCACAATAAGTGTATTTTTTTCAACAATTTTGAAATATGACGTTGTCATTGCAACAATTGCATGAGAATATTATTTAAAAATTTTACGAAAATAGTTTACTGATGGTAGGTACGAAACTCTTGTACGTTTGGTAAAAAAGTATGAAGCGAACATAAATGATACAAATTTAGTTAGTTCGTCGGTTAGGAAATGAAAAATGAATACAACCAAATCTAAAAAACGAAAATCTAGGAGAATGAAAAACGAATATTATAAAGTATAAAAAACGAATATCATAAAGTATAAAAAATAAATACGTAGAAGAGTCAAAAACGAATCTTACAAAGTCTAAAAAACAAATATTACGAAAAATGAAAAACGAATATTATGAAGAGTCAAATGTATCCATGTATAGATGAGTAGGAACTTAGATTAAAGAAATTATACATATATGTCAACTGAAAGCATAGTCAAAACGTACGTAAAATTCTATCGTGGTAACAATTTTTAGCTAGTTATCTTGTTGCCAATTCAGTAACTTTTTCGGAGAAAAGCTTTCAAGTGTTTTCGTAATACACATTATGTATAGGTCTAAAATATTTGATATTTTTATGCTTAGCCTGAATTGTATTTTTTAGGTCTGATATGATTCATTCTCAAAATGATCGTGGGTAATCGAACTTAAAAAATTCTGAAAAATTCAATTTATGTAAAAAACTTTCTGCACTCTGAAGAATATATGCTATTTTTAGTTCTGAATTTTGAATTCAAACGTCCCATTAATTTTTCCATTTCCATTTTGCACTAATATGTTACTTTTTGTTGTCGGAATAAGTGATGACCGCGAGGATCGGATATTTATGCTCTAAAAAAATGCAAAATATGTCCATATTTTTTATATGCTAAAAATTGCTAAAATATGCGTTTATACCGGAAATATGCAAAAATACAGCCGAACATATGGAGCTCATTTTACTCGGTATTTCCTAAATTGTAAAGAAAACAAGGATGTAGAATCCGGTCCTCGGTGATGAGATAATTGCAAATATTGAAAAGAAAAACGCTGCCATTCAAATCCATCATCGCTAATGAAATCACTGATTACCCACATTTAGAGGAAAACCAATTAAAAATCATCCTAATCTGTTCGTATCAGCTGAAACGAGCTAATTTTTACCTATTTGAAATGTTAGATGAAAAAGCGGTAACATCAATATGCATAAAATATGTAAAAGAAAAATCGAATATTTAAAAATTGCAGTGAAAAAATACACTTTTATGCCGAGATTCCTGGCAAATGAGGTACTTATTGCGAATTCGACTTTAAATTCGTATTCAGGAGCTTCGAAACATGTGGTAACGACACTAATCACTGCTCCGATATGGTTTACTACGGAAAAATTTTTGGAATTTAAGAAATTTTTCCTCCGATGAGAAAATTTTTCGAATATTTTCCCATTTTAGCCTCTTATTTTAAGTTTTTTCAAATTTTAAATATGGTGCTTCCAAACAAAAATTTTGGAAAAATATATGTTATAAAGAGGTCTAATATACACCTAAAAGACATAATTTCATAATTGTACGCAGCCATTATTCGAAACCAGTGGGTTTGCGGGGTAAAAGTTTGGTTAGGGATGTTTATCGATAGTAACTACCTACCACCCAAGTATCAGCCTTAAATCACTCAAAACATTGTTATCTACCCACAGCCTTTCTGTCATGAAATTCACTTACCTACATTTTGGAAATTGTATCTACCAAATAAGTAAATTATACGAAAATTTATCAGTATTGTTTTTTAAAAATACACTGACGTAAGTTATAACGTTATCTTTTCAACAGGGGGTAACCATTTTTGTAATGTCAGCGATTTCTACTTATAACAACTTAAAAACGTTTCTTATCTGTAAGTATAGGTATGGAATGTCCTTTGTACAATTGAATAATTTCATCATTGTTTTCGTCTGATATGGAATCAGAAAGTCTTTGATGTTTAATTCTTCATTATTGATAAAGGTTAGTAGTACATTATAGTGCATTACGTAAAAACCTGGAAATTAGATATAAAATCGCAGTTAACTAATATTTAATTTCGACTCGGGTTCACTTAGTTTTTCGTATTTCTGTAACTAATCCGAAATCACTTAAATTTATCATGGATGAAGATTTTACGTTCATCTTGTTGTATGCTAGTGCTGCAATCCAATGTGGATTCAATAACTTCATCAAAGGTAAGCTTTCTTGTATGAATCAATATGATAAATGTTGACGAATAGAAGTAGGTGTGTTGTGAATAACCTTTCAGATATCCGCTAATTTATTTATTTTTTTCACGTAGAAAAAGTAGTCGAATACACCAATGATACAGCAATTCATACACTTTATGATATCAACACAAATCCTTTCAATTTCAAAGTAAGGATTTACGATTGACTATTAGTTTACCTTTTTAATTTAGAATTTGGGTGATCCAGTGTTTATCTGATTTAAGAATTTTTATTCTAGTGCGAACAAACAAGATGTCTGGCAATAAATCTCAGAATGGTACGTAATACATGTAGATATCTATATACCTATCCTTTTTTTTGTGCACCCAATCCAATAAGCCAACGCGGGAGGGGCTAGTTTATCGCGCAATATATGGTGCAATACCGAAATTAATGCAACTTGAACCCATTACCCCTGTATCATATGGTTTATTCAGGGTGATGATGTAGTTACCTAGTTTGGCCACATAATTCCTATATTGTTATTTTTCTCATATTTACAAATTTCTTCAATCGTACAATTAATATTCGTATCATGTACGTAATAATAATTTGTTACTTCAGATCAAAATTATTTGAGCTTAAAGAAACTCGGAAAAAGTGCTCTCGTTTAGCATGATAATATTCTTGCTAGGTGAAAAAAAATAAAAAAAGACTCTGTACACCTGTCGGGGGTACTGTATTCTATAACATATCCAAAATTCATCGAATTCCGTTCAGTTGTTTTCAAGGAATCCTGCAGAAACTTTTAACGGACTGATATGGTTACAATTTCTTAAAAACAGTAAAAATTGCGATTCAGCATCTATTCAAATGGATTCAAGTGTTCCATTACTTCAAATTAACGTTATTCTTTGTATTTTTCATAATTCTTTTCAATTATCAACTCTCAAACGAGAAAAAATAGAAAAATTCACTGGTCTAAAAAATACTGCCTTAGAGATTTGGTACCTATGCTAACTTTGCAAAGCGAAGTCCCACCTTAAGCACTTATTCATTATCATGTTATTAGCTCAACGACCAAGATCACGTAATGGAGGAGGGTTGGATGAACTTATGGGGACTTTTCACCGACTTTAATCCCATTTTGATGGATTTTATGAAGAAAAATCTTAAACGATGTTTGCCAGAAGGTAATACGCTACTTATTTTCACTTCAATAAGAGCACTTCCTAATCATCTGATTTATTTTATTTTACAGTTGATAAAAAGCTCGTCTCGTATTCGAAATGTGAGAAATTTCCTACCGCTTTTTCGCTAATAAGTAAATGTGTTGGGGTATCCGAGGATGATACGCGAAAGATACAAGCATACAAAAACAAACTAACTAAAAATAACGATTGGAAACAAAATGATGAAAATTTAGCTCCGTTTGCATTTTGACGGCCTAAAACATGTGGCTTTTACCACCTCCTTCCGCACTATCTGCTTCAATCGTAGAAAAATTATTTCATTTGATAATGATAATTATATTATGGGTACAATTTATTTCTAAAATGTTTGTTATTGAAACAATTACAATATGGTTCTGTGGTTACACTTCGTATAATGTTTCTATGCTAAATTTTTATTTTAAGCTTGTTGGTGCTACTACCCAAATATTCGTATAATATTTTCATAAACTCTTTGAGTTATTCGTTGAATGATCATCAGTTGATGAATTAGTGAGTGGTGTTAATTATTATTTTTTTAATATCTGCAGTTTGAATGTAATAATGAAACAGATATATTTTTGAATTGAGAAATCCTATTTATTGTGGAAGACAATATTTATTGTCTGGTGATTTAAAAAAACATTCGAGATAAGTAGGCATAACATAGTCATCAATATACCTCAATACCTAATTGACCCATTAAAAATGAAAATACATGGAATTTCATTTCTATTCGTCTTACTTTTAGAAGAAAAAACTTAAAAATAAACAATAATGCATGCTTAATTGGGTAATTAATATCAGCGTCGGTATCTGTGTGCTTATCAATGTACCATGAGTTCTACCTCCAATGAGTTTGTTGAATTTAACATTGATTATTTTATCTTAATTAGTTGGTGAGAAATTTTGGCTTTCTTCTTCGGATTTGTTGATAAAAAATTTACCCCACTTCTTCTTGAAATGTGTTTATACTACATACTAAGTATGTTATAATAATACATTGGTACATTTTAAAATAAGTCTACATTTTGGTAACCTTGCTCGACTTCTGCGTGTTCTTGAAACACGATTATATTATTTACAATTTATTACCTTATTCAAAACATTAAAGATGAATAATTTAACGCAGTGTATAATTTTCTTCGGTTTAATTTGCTTCAGTTTGGTAAGTTCTTAGGGTTTGTTTTTTAAACATATTAAGTACCCTACAAATATTAATTTTACTTCATTAAGTACCTTAAGTATTTTAATATTTGGCATTTTGGCAAATAGAGTGATTTAGAAACAGCACGAAAAGAAAGAGTAGCTGCAGCCGAAAAATGTCAAAAAGAATTGAACGTTAGCAAAGGTAATTTTATTTTTCATTTTTAATTATTTGATTTTCACGCGAGCATGATTTGTTTACATTCATCCTTGCTCATTTCTGCAGCTAAAATCTACCATTTTTAATAAATAATTTTGCTTTTTGTTTAACGAATATATCCCTGAAGTGATGCACATTCCTTCTATCATTTCAGTGATTGGTAATTTTCATTATTACCTCATTTTGATCGTAAGCGAAAAAATGCATTTTGGAAATGGGAATTTGAATTTCAAAATTGAGCATATTTAGTCCCTTCTCGATTTGAATGGACTGTACATACTATAATCAAACCAACACCTACACCAATGATTTTCCAAATTACTTCTTTTACATTATTTTTATAGATGATTATGGTATTATGTACAAAAAACAACTACCAGCGAATGAAGTACAAAGTGTAAGTTTGTACGAATTTTTAAATATACGCACTCCATCTTCAACACCTTTACAAGATGAATTCTTACGAAATAATCAACACTTATTTTATTTTCAGTGCTTCTTGGAATGTCTCTGTAACAAGCTAGGATTGGTATGCAATAGAATTATTTAATTATAGTAATATGAATTTGAAATTAATCGTTAGGCCTACATTATCTATCTTTTTTAACCAGTTCAAGGATGGAAAATTGGACTATAACGGTTTTATAAAATCCATCAAGGTGAGATTTGGAAATGATACGAAAGAATTGAATAAAGCAGAGCAAATGTTTACCAAATGCGGACCAGAAGGTATGATAAAATTAATTAAAAAATTGTTACCGATATTGAAAACAAAACAAATGGATTATAATTTGCTTTAAAGAAACCTGAAATCGTAATAAGTATTTCAATTTCAAATATTTTCTTTGCGAGTATCGAGTTACAATATTAAAAAATTACGTTGATTATTATTATACTATTAATTATATCGCTTTCAACCAAAAATATTTTACGTATGCTCAAAGTTGCAATAAAAAAAAACACGTGCATATGCAGATGTTGAGAATACGAATTGAGAATACTGTATACGCAAAACATTGATAAGCTATGTTTAAGAAGTAGCCTATATTACAATTTATGGCATACAAGTTTATTTTCAAACATATAACCGGCTATTTGATAAAACTATTTGAAAGTACCCCCTGAAAATGGAATATATAGACAACTCAAACAATTAATACTTTTCAATCAAATGAAATATTAAAATCGTTATTCAGAGTCTCCAGTTTCCAACAAACAAAAATAATTTTTTCAAACGTTTCTTCTTTTTATAGAACTTTTTACATTTTATTGTTTTCATTTGTACTCATGTAAATTGGTTTTTCGTCGAAAGTTGACAAACTGATAGAATTTATTCTAATCAATTCTCAATTTAATATACATCGATAACCTTTAAAATTATTGACTTAGAATAAAATTTAGTTTCAAATTGACAGTTTATTCTTTTTTTTTTTTTTTTTTCAGTTGAAAAAGCATCTGCCAGTAACGAAAAATGTGCTTCTGCAAAAGCTATGAGAGGCTGTGTTATGGAGTTTAATAACGCAGATATACTTAATCATAACCGTATGTATCATCGATAATATTCATCGATCATTCATATCGCATTTAGTTGAAAATGAATTATCATTAATACGCATCAAAATATATTTATTACGTTTGTTTTGTTACAGAAACACAGCCTTCGTGATAACTCTGTGAATCATTTTTAATTTTTTAAATACCCGAGTATTTTTATTTTATTAAAATAAAAATTTCTACACCGAAGAAGATAGTTTTGCTATCGGAAGAATTTATAATGAACCAGTGAAGTACCTTCATATGTACGAGTAGAAAATTATGTGTAACGCTAATTATTTAGGAAGATCAATGTTGTTGGCGTCGATTCTAAATATAAGTATTAAGTTGTCATTCATATCATGTAGGTATGTATGAAATTTCAAAGCTTTAATAAATTGTGTAAAAAATGTATATATGTAGGTATGTCAAAAATAATAATCCCAAATTATTTTTTTATGAGTAAAACAAGTCATAGCTACGAAATACCTATAACAATGCTCATTTAATTTTTCTTTATCATTAAATGATAATTACTTATTATATGCGCAATTTACAAACTTCCTAATTTCGTTTTTAAATAATAAATATGTACCCTTACTTACATACACAAGTACATCATTTTATTTCTCAACTAATGAAAATTTAATTTCGATATAACTTGCCGTTTTTTAAAATTATTTCTTCAGAAATTTTCGAAGATGAATGATGATTACTTTTCAGCTGAGGACTTTGCAACTAACAAATAAATTGTAAATATTAAGTGAAAATTACTGAAATATATATTTGATTAAAAATAAAGTCGATTCAAGGTGTTTCGTGATAATAACGATATTGGTAGCTAGGTTAGGTATTAAAGCAATAAATTAACGGGAAATACCCGATACTTATCTTTCCCCTTCCCTTCGTATTTGTTGCACACCTACCAGTTATGATTTTTTTCTATAAACGCGACAGACTGAGTGAAAATTCATAACAGGTACATCTATATAGTTTTTTTTTTTTTTTAAAGAATAACGCATTGGCGTGCACGTATGTAATTTCCGAAATTTTTTTCCTATTTAATAGAAAAAAAAATAAGAGATCTCGCTGATAAGTACATAGCTATCGTAGCAGTACTATCAATTGTGTGCCTGTAATAATAATTCATACTCATAATCTATAGGTAGCTCAGAGCAGTGATTTTTGAATACTTTACAAGAATAGTGAAGTAATAAAACAAAGAAAAATGAAGCTTTTATTATTTATTTTAGTTTCCGTATATTTGGCAGTTACTGTAATGGTGAGTGATACGTATACATTGGTTTATTTGTAATTACATTTATGCCTAATTAGTATGGTATAGCAAGTAGATAGTACATAGCTCAACCTATAAATGAATAATTTTGTTACCCTTTGGAACAGTCCATTTCGGAAGCACAACAAAAGCTTAAAGATGGTAGGAAAAAAGCTGTACAGGAATGCAGAAAAGAACTCACCAATGTAAGCGAAGGTAAGTTCCGCTCGTTTGTGTTAATTTTTTTTCTATTTTTCGCGAACGACAAAATATATAATACAAATATCATTAAAAGGAGATTTAGAAAAACTAAAGTATTCCGGGTAATCCTAAAAAAGAAAAAAAGACACAGCCTACCTAAGGACAATTTCATTTTTATGGAACATTAATAATTGTTATCTGATTTTCCTGAGTCCAACTTCATTAAAAATTCATCTATATTAGCTTATGTTAAATACGTCTAAAAAAGCTCAAAGCATTACTAAAAAAAAAAAGAAGAAATTACCCCTATTCTGATTAAAATCTACGTACAATGAAAGTAATATCTTCAAAAAAGTTTAGATACTTGATACTATTATCATATTAACCTTTATATTCACGTTCACGATCACGGTCCAACGAATACTTTACCTTCAGAAGGTCAACACTGCGTCGAATTAAGTCTGCGTTCATTTACCACCGATGTTGACGATGATGATATGTACCACCATTTCCGCCAAAGTTCGCCGCATGAGATGATGTTATAGATTACTCGACGATGACGTGCGAGGGGCGAAATGTAAATTCGATCATTAAAATATTATTTTCGATTTAAAAGTTGTCTATGTATCTAATACCGAGTACATGCCTATTTAGAAATGTATGAGGCCTGTAATTTGAAAAACCAACATTTGAAAGGGGTTAAATATTTTAATATTGCTATACCTAAGTGGTTACCTTCGTATCTATTTTACCAAAAAAAAAAAAAAGCCGCGACTTGCACAATATTGCCCAATCTTACGTCTTCGTCCTACTAGCTTGAATCTGCTGAAAAAGCGTACTTATGTTTAAAAATCTTTCTGAGCTTTCCTCCTTTCTCGATTTTATAACTTCGATAAAAATATTTCTTATCAAAACTTCGGGTAGTGTGATTGAAATTATTTTACTTTACAGATGATTTTGGTGTAGTTAAGAGTCCAGATGAGCCGAAAAATGAAGCTCAACATGTACGTATGTATAAATTTACCAAACGAATAAAGATAGACCAAACGTTGTTTCAAATATAAACGGCGAGGTCATAATGATTATACAAAACGATGAGGTGGACATTTCAGCCACAATTCAATTTTTCTAACTTGGAAAAAAACGCTGAAAATTTGAAAATTTTCAAAAAATCCGAAAAAGAGAAGCACTTTAAAAGTTTTTTTCAAATAAAATCAGTGTACATCTCCGTCCTTCAACGCTTTTCAACGAATGCCACTCTTTGAATTTTTTCATAATTTTCCAAATAATCTGAAAGTAGATTTTTTTTTAAACAGTTCCATTACTTGTGTTTTCAAGGCGGGTCTTCGCGTTGCAAAGTTAGCATACCCAATCTCTAAAGCAGTATTTTTTGGACAAATGAATTTTTCCATTTTTTCTCGTTTGAGAGTTGATAATTAAAAAGAATTACACATAAAATACAAAGAATAGTGTTAATTTTAAATAATGGAACAATTGAATCCACTTGAATAGATGCTCAATCGGAATTTTTGCCGTTTCTATGAAATTTCAACCGGATTCCTCGAAAACAACTGAACGGAATTCGATGAATTATGGATCTGTTGTAGAAAATAGTATCCCCGACACGTGTACAGAGCAGAGGAAATCCCTTAAGTCACAATAGCCTGGCTTTCATTGACAATATGACATAGAAAATCAGGCTAAAACCCAATAGGAATTTAGTGATTTGATAGACATTTTAATTACTTCTCTTATGAACTTTAAAATACGAAAATATCAATTACTTTGCGAACGGTTGGACTTGAAAAAAATTTGAAGACACTTTATTGACTGAAAATTTTATTCCGTGCAATTTTTTGTTAAACACAAAGATTTGAAAATATATGATTTTCGACAATTGGAAAACCGCCGATTGTTTAATTTTCAACGATTCCGTGGGGATACAGAGAACTATTGAACTGGTAACATTAACAAACTTTTGTCCCAAAAATAAACTATTTTCCAACGTTCAGCATCTTAAAATGTATTCTTAGAGAAGTAGCTGATTAAAAAAAATTTTATTGGTGTAAATAAAAAGCGATGTTTTTTTTTTCAGAAGGTGGTCTCATTTTGGAAGTCTATATCAACCCCCCCTCATTAATTTGAGTAATACTTATATTCAAAAATAACCAAATCAAATAAGAATTAAATTTTTTTTCTGATCCTCCGTCTTATTTCAGATTTTGAAGGCAATTGATAATTTGATAAATTAACAACGCGAAAAACATGATAGGTAACTACTACCTACAACCTATCAATCTACTAGGTACCTGTTTAAAAAATTTGACGAAGTAATAATTTAAAAAAAAAAAAAATTGCAAAAAGATAACATTCAATATTTACATTTAGAAGTTTCGTCGTTGAACATCTGTGCATCTTTTGTACTCCTCTTTACGAAAAAAAAAAAAAAAAAAAAAAGGTTTTACGCAAAAATACAAAATATGATATTATGGTAAACTTGAATTACCATAACCTGTTTCAACATACCTTAATATAATATCTGCTTCATAACAGTGACGATTCTCTTTGAACAAAAAAAAAAAAAAAAAAAAAATTAATAGCAGAATACTTTAAAATTACTACTCTGCGGTAATTCTTTCCAAAAAAATTAATAGCAGAATACTTTAAAATTACTACTCTGCGGTAATTCTTTCCTAGTCATAATTCGTATGGTATTTTATAAAACAGGTAATTAACGAATCCTGTAAGGCATTGTATACTACGTAGATAACTACAGGTATATTAATATTTAGGTGAAAGATTAATAAATAGATACTTATTTTTATTACAGTGCGTGATAGAATGTGTGTATGAAAAATTTGGAATGGTATGTTGAAAAAAATTATCAACCCAGAAATAATAACAATGATGTAGGAATACTATTGAATATAATGACATATTTTTTTTTTTCAGCTTAAGAATGGAAAACTTAACGCTGATGCAATTGCCAATGCGATGCAAATAATGGTCGGAAATCAAACTATATTTGCGATGGTTGAACCCATGTTTCGAGCATGTCAAAGCGAAGGTATCGACATACTATTTAAGCAAATTTTATTTTTAAAGTAACAGTATTAATTAAAATTTGCCTACATTGTAGTTGAAAAAAGTTACAATACGATTCGAAAATGTGGTGTCGCTTGGGCTTTCCATTCATGTATGGGAAAAAAGAAACAAGAAGTAAGAAGTATAAAAAATTAAAAAAACTTAAATAATGTTAATACATCGGTGTAATAAAATAAAGCGAGTAAATATAATTTTTTCTATTCACAGGCCGCCAAGGGGAAACATTAATCCGTTAATGTTTTTGTAATGTCGATATTCATTTTTGAAATATTGAAAGATGATCATTTGGTAAATGAATACTCGCTGAAATTGATTCAACACTACTTCTACTAAGTTTTTACACAGAATCAATAAGTATTAAATTATTTGTACGTGGATATTTATTTATGAGGTTTATAATTAATTACAAATTAATTATCATTTTCTAATATAAAATAACTCTTTCGCTGTTTTTTTTATTTGAATTAGAAAAATTAGAAAACCTATGAAAGATTTTTATAGCACATTTTATAAGAATAAAGGTTAGACATAGTGACTACCATACATGCACAAGTCAATGACCTTAAATTACTCTAAAATCATTTTAATAAATATCAACAAGTTGGCTGTCTAGTGTCTGCTACGGTCATCTTTGGCCTACTTCTAAGAGACATTTGAAACTGTGTTTATTGTTAAAGCTAAAAGAAAGACGTATCCAAATCGAGTTTTTAATGCGTAATTTTCACAAATTCATACTTCGTACCAATTTTCTATTACGAATTTCTGGATTGGAATAACCATCCTTCTTCATTCCAATCAAGATCGTAGAACAGGTTATGTAAACAGCATGCTAAATTAAAGAAGCAGTACACCCAGTGGGAAATACCTCATCCCAACACATCTCCCCTCGCAACCGTAGTTCGCCACCGATAAGAAAATTTTTCAACGTTCACGCGATAGTTAAACTGAATTTATAATTTGCCAATACGATTTTTTAAACAACAACGTGTTTTTTTTAAACTTTTAGAGAGATAAAGATCATTTTGTTTTCTTCTTTGAACGAACGAGTAGGTAAATTAGAAGATTACAGACGTCAGCTTTGTACATAGTTCCTACATTACTCGTCTATGCTTCTTTAAAACTATAAAGTTTCAGCTCATTAGGATCAGAGCTCCAGTACAGTGATCAGTGAACTGTGATTATATATGTAAAGTGATATTCTTCGGTATCTAATTAAAAATAAAATAAAAAATAAAAATGAAGATCTTATTATGGATCCTGGTTTCCATTTGTTTAGCAGTTGCAGTCATGGTAATCGAATATAATTTATTATTATTTTTTTTTTTGAAATTATGCCTATTGTCTTAGGTAGGCAGTAAATACCTACGTCTGTGCTTATGCATCATTTTTTTGTTTAATGTTTTATGTACGTATAGTCTGTTTCTGAAGGCGTTCAAAAGCTTAAGGATAAGAGAAATAAAGCTATAGAAGAATGTAAGAAAGAAAAACCAGAAGTAAGCGAAGGTAAATTTCATTCAATTATTTCTTAGCACTTTTCTCAGCATATTTTTTTGCAAATATTAAAACGTACCATTACATGTTTGTAGAATCTAATTTTAATATAAGTATTTCGTATTTCACATAAGAGGTTTTTTTTTTTTTATTTAATTTTACAGCCGACTTTAGCGTTGTAAAAATGAAAGACGAACCAAAGAATGATATCCAACACGTATGTTAACTTCTTGTGTTTCTTGAACTTTTTTATCAATACTTATCATTGCCTGATTGACGTTTTTATTATTTTCATTACAGTGTATTTTCGAATGTATCTATGAAAAAATGGAAATGGTATGTTGAATCTAGTTGTTATTCTACAATTCATTTAATTGCAAACATACCAGCGAATTCATGATTAAAGTTTTTCATTTCACTTTCGACGTTCATTGCCATCGTAGATAACACTTTTGAATAAATCACTGTTACAAAAAAGAACGCAATGCAAATATTTTATTGCTGAGACGTGATGCGTTTCGGTCACGTTTCAACAATAAAATATTTGCGTTGCGTTCTTTTTTGTAACAGTGAACCATTCAAAAGTGTTATACCAGCGAAGTTTAATATGAATGATTAAAGAAATTTTTATTTTCGAATGTATTAACTTAGTTGAAAGGTGGAAAACTGAATAAAGAAGAAATCAACAAAGTAACGCAAATAAGACACGGACATAATCAAACCTTGTTCCGCGAAGAAGACTATTTATCTAAATCGTGCCAAAGTGAAGGTGAATTTTATTCCTTTGATAAAACTCTAGTGTTTGATTTTGTCGATAGTTAAATTATTGTTCCAACTTCTGTATTTTACAGTCGAAAAAAGTTACGCTACGATTAAGAAATGTGGTATTCCTAACGCATATCATTCTTGTGTTGCTAAAAAAAGAGCAGATCGGGTATGAATTCTGATATTATTATTACATATTAAATATATAATATGATTCCCCTTGATAATAATATTCTGTGTTTTAATTTTATAGCTCGCAAAACCAAAAAATTCAAACAAACAAAACAAACCAAAACTCATTCGCTGAAACGGCAATTTGTATCTTGAATATTTTTGAAGAAGACTTAAGTAACGAAGAATAGAAATGAAAAATATTGTAAAATATTCACGCCACAAGAATCAATTTTTTCTAAATTATTTTCAACTATGCTTATAAAATTAAATCATCCCTTTCGTAGTATTTTTATTAAATATTTGATTTTCATTTTACATTACTGCGCATCTGGTTTAATTCGACTAAGGTGAATTTGAAGCCGTATCAGTGAAAAATTCACGTGGGTTTGTCTCGTTTTCGAGTGCTGAAGAAATTGAGTTTAATTTACTCGCAATCTTTCATCTATCACGATTAAAATGAAGCGCTTGATTAAGTTGAGCACAAGTGTATTTCACCAAAAACATTGGTTGTCTTTCAGAGAACTGAACTTATCCATACAGATCAGTCACAAACACAACAAATCGTTGTAAATATTATCTGAAATTTATCTTTCATGTTATCTGCGTAGAAGGCTATGTAAACTCAGTTTGTGCCAAGAAACGAAGAACAAAAAAATTGTATTGAAAGTTATTTTTACGATCATGTTTTACTTTGAGAGCTGAATATCAACTTCAAATTGACAACGAAAAAGAAAAAATAAACAACAAATTAGAAAAATAGAACAAAATATAATCACATTTTTTAAAACAAAATCATAATTTACTCAAGAAAAAATTCACGCAGCGAGAGAAACAATATGCGAACATTTATATCGATTCATAATAAAATAATCAATTAATATCACAGAACAAACGACACGTAAAATAAATCAAAAGTACAAAAATAATACAATGGACAGAATACATAATAATATTAACGTAACATAATTCTAAACAATTATTATTTTAGGTTAAATAAACGCACTCCAGCCGATAAACATTTGACAAAGATTTTCCTCATCGGTAGCTACTTCAATCAATTTTCTAGTTTGTCCTTCGACGGAAAGCGGTATAGACGTGTAAGGTTTTCTTTTGAAACCAGTAACACATCCGGAAAGTCTCGATTCCACTTTTTGGATACTACTTTCAGGCCCATAGCCTTCTTTATCTTTATGATTACTGGATGCGCTAGGTGCATCGTATAAGAACATATGCAATATGGACACAAGTTGCTCTTTTCTTTCGCGTAATATTCTGTTGACTATTTCGCTGGTACATACAAAACTACCTTCATATCCGAGTGGTCCCATCGCTTTGATCATACTGTGCGTTAATCTGAAAGGTACCATTTCGGGCCACTGCAGTAATTCGCCTTTGTTGAAGATGACGTTTAAGTCTACGTGAATAACGTCGCCGGAATTGGAATCTAAGAGTATATTGTCGTTGTGACGATCACCCAAACCTAAGGTATATCCTACGATGGACATAACGGCCAGTGATCTAATATACGACGTTCGAGCCGCGTACCACGACGTAGGGTTGGGAAATTCTTGCTTGAACCATTCGTGCAAGAGAGGAGGATGCATTTTGACCAGCTTTCTATAAGTTTCGAGTTTCTTCTGCAGTGAATCGCTCAAATTACATTCGTGCGATTTGATTGATACGCTGGTGTATCCGAAAGCTCGTCTCATTTGCATATTAACTCCTCGCATGCTTATCAGCTGGGGAATAAATTCGATAATACCGGTATTCTCGAGTAAAGGTAACACGGTATAGGTTCGTATACGTAAAGCTCTGTCACGAGCTTCTACGTCCCTTTTCAGATAGGTATTTACAACAGAATTGAACTCCACGCAGCGACAATCGATTCTCATATCGTCGTAAGCTTTGAAAATCATTACGTATTCGTTACCGTCGGTGCCCAACAAAGTGACTCGAATCGGTTTTTGTAGCGAGCTATAAATATGCACTTCATCTCGGATACGATTTATAAATACCATAGTTTCTGGGTACGGATTGTAAGACGTTTCTGAGGTCTGCGATCGAGGTAGAACGATGGTGAGGAATTTCTGAGCCGGTATCAGAATATCGTTTTCGAACTGAGCGTTGCCGTTTAGCAAAGGTAACGGAGTTCTGCGGATTAGATTTTTGAGCGAGGTCGCCCCGCACGCGTTGTTACTGCTGCTTCGGCTGGCCAAACATAACGCGCTAAATTGCTCGAATAATTGTTGAAATTTAAATATAAACGGCGTCATTTTATTCAGTTGCTGACTGCCGAGTATTTTTCTGCATCTTTCTTGTAGTACGCGATTTTTCGATCTGTGCAACGACATAAACTGCCAAAGCATCTGGTTCGGATAGGCTTCCAGGCAGTTGACGATTATTTTGTGTAATATTTCGAAACAATGCTGCTCCGGATGCGAGATACGTGACATGATGAGCGAAAACGCTGTACAAAAGTAGTACGTCGGTAATCTTGCGATAAACTGTTGAAGATTTTTATTCATCTCCGCGAATGCGTCCAGTTGTTCTTTCTTCGCTCTTTTATTTTTATTATCTTGATTCAGAATCGTGGCGTAATCTAACCAAACGTTTATCAGACGAGATAAAGATTGGTAGATGAATTCACAACTATAAATCAAAGAGTGGCCGTAAAATTTCATCGTTTTAACGTGAAGATCGCTGTTGCAACGATAAAGATCTTCGGCGGGAACCGAACGAGCGATTTTATCGTAATATTGGGCTAACTTGACGAGAATTTTTTCGTTGATCGGGTTCAGTTTGGCGGCGTTTTGAAAGTATTTCAGATTCGTGTCTAGATCAGTGTTGACCATGGTATCGTTGTACGTACCGATTAGTAACATGGCTTCGGCGCAAATTTCACGATCTGCGGCATTGTCGACCGATCTGTGTTGTATCATTACTTCCAAATTGGGATAATGATAAGCAATTCCGTCTAGCAGTGTTCGAAGAGCTTCTCGTTGTTCCATTTTTTCCCAATAGTACTTGGCTTTTTCTATAAAGAATCCTTTTAGTTGATAGTTTTCTATAGCCAGAATATTCGAATACGCTAGCTGGAAATTTCTGGTACGGTTGGCGATCTCGACTGCCTTCAGCCAACATTTACGTATTTCTTCGTTAAACATGGCAACTAGCTCGGGTTTCTCGGCCGATAATTGACGAGCTACCGAGAACAAGGTTTGTCTGATATTCAGCACAGGTTGCAATACTCGACTGATGGGTTGTAATTTATTTAGACGTTCTTCGAATTCGATCTTGAACAAAGATTCGAAAGTGGTGCGACACTGATCGACGGGTAAAGAAGCGGAGAGTGTTTTAAACACGTGATCGGATACCTTTTCAAATTCGTTTAATATATGAAATTTAATAGCGAACTCGTAACATTCTTTATACGCTCCGTAGCCGGCCGAACATAAATGCAACGAATTCGTCAACGTTTTACGTATTCTGGTCAATTCATCGCCGAGTAAATCTGGCCTGTTATTGAGAAAATGAACGATCGCTTGGCCAATTCGAACACCCCACGCGTCATTCTGCTGCGCATTCTTGCTAGAAGTAACCCGAGCAAGATCTTCGTACTGGGAAAGATTCCAAAGAGCTTCGCATTTCACGTCGTCGTAAAAATACGACGAGTTTTTACGCCCCAGCACGGCCGAAGGGCTTTCGGCGAATCGTAAAGCCATTTCGGGCTGATTCATGCTTAAGTATCCGCGTATCATACGTTTCTCGTAAACCATGCTACGCTCTTCATCGGTATCCTTGAGTAATTGCTGGTAACAAATGGCGGCATCTTGAAACTGGTCGGTAATCTCGTGCAGCATAATAACATGTTGGGGCTGACGTAATTTTATGCTGTGGCGAGCAAAAAGACCTTTGACGTTATCGACGTCGTTCAAATGTACGTATATTTCAGCCAATAAAGGCAAATACTTGTCGATGAAATTGGCCGTCGCTTCATGTTGCGATAAATGATCTTCGATATAAAGTAAACTACGAGCGTATTCTTTACGTTCGAATGATTTTTCGACCATATGACCGGGCGAAAATTTCTCCAAAAATGAAGTTAGTCTTTTACATTCGGCGGATGGAGTGCCTCGACAAGTAGCTCGCATATCGCGATACTTTTTATTCAGCGTGTCCAACAAATGAAATACGGTTTTGGTGCAGATAACGTCCATGCCTTGTTCGCCAACGTTACGCATTACCGATAGTTCTTCGGTGACCACCAATTGGGTCGACGAGTATTCTTTGTTAGGAGGGCGAGAATGTGGTCGACGATCGTCGCGTATAATCGAAATCATCTCTTCGTAGATTTTCTCTACATCTCGTTGAGTTTTCGCTGACAGCACCGCTTTCAGAAGAATATACGGTAAGAAGAACAACATGCCATCGTAATCGTAGCTAATCACACCTTTGACGTAGTAAAAATAGTTTTTCTCGTCTGTATCGGATTCGAGTAACGAAATCAGAAAAGACGACCAATTGTAAACCCATTTCACCACAGTTGTTGTCTCTTGATTGCTGTAGAACAAATGAGATATATTATTCGACATCTCGGAGTTATGTAATTCTAATTTGTAATTGGTGGTGAAAAAAGGTTGAATTATTTCGCGTAATGTTTCCGGTATTTGGCGCCAGTGTTTACACTCGTTAGATTCGGTCACCTTGCATGATTTCAGTGTTTGCTGTATGGCCATAGCGAATGTATCCATCATGAATTTAGTTTTCACAGTTTGAAATCCTTTGCTGAGAACTTTCAGGGCATCGACGACAAATTGCGTCTCGTCAATAGGATAAAAGGTGTACTTTTTAACGTCGTCGTCTTTAATCATCGTATTTGGAATGTAACTCGGATCGATGGCGCCGAATTCGCCTAAACACATACCGCTAGCTTTTTGAATTTCTTCATCAGCATTACGAAATCCTTCGAATAGAACTCGATGTATTTCTGGTATCAAGTAATTCATCGAGTCGCTGGCCAAGATCAGTTGGGAAATTTCTTTGTGGTGATTGAACAGCTCATCTTTGAGACGATTCAAAGCGTGTAATTTCACCTCAACTATTTCGTGCTGAATGAGTTTTGTTAACAAACTAAGTTTTTCTTCTAGAGCCATGTTGATTAATTGTTTTCCGCTGTCGATCGCTCTGGAGATATCACGATCGTACTGATCCGACGTAACGAAATATAATTCGCATAAATGCGGTTGAACGACAGCTCGATTTTCAATGATCAAGTATCGAAGTATATCATTGACTAGGGGGCCTTGTTGTTCGGCTAAAGGCCACAGCGATACGAAGAATGTACTCAACATGGGTCCTAATACATCTTTATCGATGAGTCTGATGAATGTAGACCATAACTGGACGCACTGCACAGAATATTTGGATTTTTCCGACGATGTTATCGTACGTAAGGCGAACAAAACTTTGAAGCGAACTTTAGTAATGTACTCGGATTCCATCAACTCGATAATGTGTGTCAGCGATGAAATAATCTGTCGTCTTGTTTTTTTTAATACCGATGCGGATTCTAGCTGCGTTTCTAAAAACATCAAAATTCCGAAAAATCGCGCCCGTACGAACGAAGCGATAATAGTATTGTCCTCTTGACTTGGTACACCGATATCTTGCCACGAACTTCCGTTCAGTATTTTACGAACGATCAGAACAGATCTTCCGACTTTAATACGTTCGTTTTCGAAATGAATTAATAAATCAGCCAACACTTTGGTGACGCAGTCTTTCAAAAGGTCTCCGATTTTTTTACGAGTTTTATTTTGTATCAATTCAAATATCTTATTCGCTTCGTTAGGTTCTTGCGATAACATCACGTGCACAAATATATGAGGGAAACTTTTGAGCAGTATTTTATCCACAGACGCATCGCACACTTCGACTAATTCGTTTATAACCTTTTCAGCGTGCGAATGTTGGACGACCAACGGTAGCAAATATTTTAAAATATGAGGTAACGTATCCGAACAAAACAATATCGAGTAATCGATACAGGAATCATACAGCGAGACGTTATAATTCCAGGTATTCATGACGATTAGATGAGTTATCAGCGGAAATAAATTATCTTGATATTTCAAATACACGTTTCTTTCGTCTTGATCGTGAGCTCTAATAATTTGTTCGATTGTCGATCTGGCCAAAGGCGAAGATTTACTCGGAGCCAGTATCCAAGCGTTCATTAATAAACTGATGCTAGGAAATAACGTCATCTCGATCGGAATAAGGCCTATTTTACCGATACACTTTATACAAGTGTACTGCATCTTAGAATCGCCAGTGATCACCGCCCTGACCAGTAACGCTTGCAAGCTCTTAATATAGTTAGCGAACTGATCGTGGTTCAAGACGGTACCCGAATATTCTAAACGACTAGGAGAATCGATAATATTTTTAAACAGAATATTAGGCGTTATTTGGACCATTTTTACGCGTATTTCGGCCTGTTCGTTTGTAAAGCAATCGTACAAAAGGAGCAGGAAATCTCGAAAATTTGTTTCGCAAATGTGGTTGGATATTCGAATAGCACAGCTGAGCATGTTTAGTTTCGCTTCGTCGGTAGCCGACATAATCGACGATATTAATCGATTAATAACTGAACGGCGATATTCAGATACTGGTAAAGTTGCTGATTCGCTGGAATCTTTGGTGTCACATACTTTGCAAAGTAATTCGATATCTTCAGTGTCTGGTAGCTTGGTCAAAAAGCAATGTCCGTCTAGAGCGCAAACGATTTTCTCCATAGACGAAGATAACTCAGTCAATATTCGAGCATCGGCGTTGATTAGATTATTTTGAAAATACTGCAGTTCTTCATCTGTTAGGTGATGTATTAATACGGGAAGGCATTCGAATACTTTGCGAATATCAGAGGCAAACGATTCTTGAAGTAATAAGCACTTGAAATCAGAAGACAAAAAACGAATGTACATGAGGCTCGTAACAGAATTTATTTTAATCTCGTCATCTACTACTTCCCACAGCTGATCGTGTAAATTGGCTGGTAAATGGGATCCAAGTATAAATGATCGTACCGGAAGAGTCAATAAAGCCAACAGTAGCATTTTATCATTTGAATCGTCGTCTTGAATCTCTGGCAGTATTAAACAATCTCCAACAATTCTGATAAGTAACTGGTATATGGTTTTATTGATGTGTCTTTCGGCAATTTTCACTAAACCTTTGATCATAGTATAAATTTCGCCACCAAAAAAAGAGAAATTCAATTTGAATCGATAACTAATGTATATGGCACTACGAGTAATATGTTGTACTGCTTTGAATAAGGTAACACTTTGTTTAATCAAAGCAGCAGTTGTTTTCTTTTCAACGTCTTGAATATATTTGTTGGTTTGGTCAATTAAACTTTTCCAATGCTTATTTGACTGATAAATTTCCACGTTGGAGTTATTCGGCATTTGTTCAATTTGTTTTTCAATACTGAATCGCAGAGTGATGGCAAACAACGAAATATTAACAGGTTGTAAATTACTTTCAGCCGATAAATTCATAATATCGATCTCATTCGACGATAAACCTAGTAATTTCATGTAAAATTTCAATATCGCATTCTCAGTCGGTTCGTTGAGAGATACTTGGCACTGGAAAATTAAACAGTACAAAGAGTTTACGTACAAATAATCATAACACGTATCCGATCGCAAATATTCGCTCATGATGTTTAACAAAGCGCAGAAACTCGGTTCTTCTGGTATTTTCCCCGCTTGACATATTCTACCAACATCGTTCATAATATGCAACAATAATTCGCTTATGGCTGGATTAAATTCAAACTCGTGATTTGGTAAGCCGTCTTCTTCGATCAGACTCGACAAGAGAGGATAACAAAGCAATTTATCGATATCGTTAAATGCCATTAGTTTGGTACAACATCGCCACAACAAATCTAAAGAAGCAGCACACATATCACAAACTGAAGTCACATGCGCCAGGAGTATTTTTAAAATTAAATTCGCTGGTTTGGCGAATTCGGAGTTTTGTATTTTGATGGTAACTTCATTCAATGAGATGGGTATATTGCCTGGAGATTTGAACCAAATGAAACCCGTATCACTGATGGTGCTCTCCTGAGAGGCGACGTCGCACAAATATTGCAACATTTTTAAGTATGAATTAATTAAAGAGTTGAAAATATACGGATTACTTTGTGCAATAAACTTCAACAAAACGAGTTGAACTTCTAGACATGGATCTGTACGATTTTCATAGTGCTCATTTAAATATACACGTATGAATTGGCCGAATAGCCAAGAATCAAAGCATATATACAGAGTCAAAGTAGTTTCACAATATTTGCCTTCTGGTATGAGATGCTTACAGTGTTCCTTGTATGTTTTGAAAATTTCATCCAAAATCCTTAAACAGTTTTTCTTCTCGATTAATGGTAAATCGACAAGATTGTCGGGAAGTACAACAGCGAAACTGCTGCTGAATTTTTCCCATATTTGGTACGTATTAATATTATTTCCGCGAGATGTTTCCATGAAATCGTTCTGTAAGAAAAACAATTTCATCGCATTTAGTGAACTGAATTGCATTAATTGAAGATAATTGGATCGTGATTCTTACCTGGTACGGTGAGTTAATCAAATGATGATGTTCTGTAATTCATTCACGGAAATCATAATCATTTCAATTACAAATTTTCAATTTATATAAAAGTAAAATTACTTTTTTTGTACTGTTTGTTTCCATTTACCGCGAATCTGCAATTAGATAATAAAATTGATAAAAATTCAAAATAAAATGAAACAATTCTAATTTGCACATAACATAACGTAGGTAGTTTTACTTCTATTTTCATGAAAATTTACAAACTTCAGCTTTTTTTAAATTTAAGACAAAATTAATACAATTTTAACTAATAAACCTGTGTTTAATTGAGCGAAATTTCTATTAAAATATTTCAAAATTTAAAATTAACTAATATAAACAAAAAAATTGAAATTTTCCATTGTTTTTGAAATAAAAATTTGAAATTCGTCCCTATTTCACTTCGTAAGATCGTACTAAAAAAAAATAAAAAATGCAATGAGCATTTGATTCATTTTTGAACGACTTGGAACTGCACATTTTTTAATTTTTTTGTGCTATCGCAAATTTCTAATGCATCCGTGCATTCAACCAAGGTAAGCCAAGATCAAGTGATCATCCATCAATCAATGAATCAAATGCAAATGCTTGCAGCCAAAAAATAATAAAATAATTTGACAGTAGCAAAAATTATGCGTGAAGTTTGTATAACAATTTCCGTTTCATTGAGCTTCAAATCTGGTAAAAAATAAACTGATGCAAACACAATTGATGAATTACTGAAAGCGAACTAAAAATGATTGATATAAAATCACAAAACACAAGTATTCATGAAATACATATATATTTTTATAACAACTGCAAAAATTCCATAAAAACACATAACTTATTACATCACAATCAAACAGAAAAAAAACACATGGTTTTTTTTCATTTATCAAACGATACTTTTACGCATTGAATAACGAAGCATTTCAAATGAAAATAAAATAGTGCTAAGATTTAATGCTGGGTCCATTTGATGGACTTTAGATCTACTCCTTCTTGTACCATTTCCCATAATGGACTGAAATTAAATCCAAAAATTAAATTTTAAATGGAAAAACTAAATTAAATTAATGTTTTAAATTGAATTACCTCATCGATCTCAATTTTTCTACATATTTAATCACCCTCTCAGCAGTGTAATCGACTTCTTCGATTGTGGTAAATCGACCAAATCCGAATCTAATTGAAAAGCAAATTAAGCTCCCTAAAGAAATGCACTAAATACTAGATCGACATAAGTAGGAATAAATTTTCGAACCTTATAGATGAATGAGCTAAATCTTCATCCGTACCAATAGCTCGCAAAACATAAGAAGGTTCAAGAGAAGCTGACGTGCAAGCACTACCACTAGATAATGCAACATCCTTCAGCGCCATCAACAGAGATTCTCCCTCGACGTAAGCGAATGATAAATTGATACATCCGGGATAGGAATGATCCGGATCTCCATTTCTCACTACTTCAGGGACCTTGCTCATAATTTTATCCAATAGTCGTTTCGATAGTAATTCCATCCATTCGTGATCGTACTATAAAATAGATTCACGCACCTTAGCAATGCAATATGAAACGATTTGTTTTTATCCTTTCGAAAGTTACCTTCATCTCTTGCATAGCTATTTCACAAGCTGCCCCAAAACCTACAGCCAAAGGAGCTGGGAGAGTACCGCTACGTATACCACGTTCTTGACCTCCGCCACTCTGCAAAGGAAGAACTTTAACTCGTGGTTTCCGTCGAACGAATAAAGCTCCAATACCTAACGAAGAAGTAACATTAAGTGCAATCGTTTTTTTTTTTAACTATATAGTTATTTTTCTCTCACTGACCTTTAGGACCGTAAACTTTATGTCCACTAAGAGACATTAAATCGATATTTTGTTCGTTAACATCAATAGGAATTTTACCGAGAGCTTGAGCAGCATCGGTATGAAATTTTACGTCTTTAGATCGACATATTTTACCTGTTAAATTTAGAACACTGAATCAACATCAAAAGCAATCTCGTCAAGATGAAAAATTATAAATAAGATCTTACGTATTACCTATTTCTTTGATCTGTTGTTTAACACCGATTTCGTTATTTACCATCATTACCGAAACTAAAGAAGTTTGATCTGTGATGGCACTCTCGAGATCACTTAAATTTAATAAACCGCTAGACATGACTGGTAAATACGTTACGTTGAATCCTTCACCTTCTAAAGCTCGACATGAATCTAATACACATTTGTGCTCCTGAAAATATTTATAATTACGAGAAAAAATTATGCGCCTACTTATTTGATAAATTTTTCTTTACTTACCGTCTGGGTGGTAATAATGTGTCTTTTTTTAATATTGTAAAATCTAGCAGTGCCTTTGATCGCGATATTATTTGATTCAGTTGCACCGGAAGTAAATATGACTTCTTTAGGATCACACTTAATAATATCAGCGATTTGCTAATGCAGAAAATTGGTGTTAACAATCGAGGAGTTACCAAGGAAATAATCACATTATCATACCTTTCGAGCTTTTTCTACAGCCTCTTCAGTTTCCCAACCATAAGCGTGAGTTCTAGAATGCGGATTACCATACAACGATAGCATATACGGTAACATGGCATCTACAACACGAGGATCCTGACAGGCAAATATTAACAAAGATGATATTCATTTGTTACAAAAAACAATTAATACAATTAAATGGGCGTTACCATTGGAGTGGTTGCTTGAGCATCCATATACAGAGGTCTGTTGAGTTTTTCATTTTGCAGTTTAGAAAGATCAGTGGTAACTTCAACAGAGATTGTGGATTCTGATAAATGAAATATTTAAAATAATCTACTAAAAATTGTATTGAATTACATACATGAAAAAACATGGTTACCTGTTCCGGTTTTATGAAAATGCCTTAATACCGCAAAACTCAAAGATGAGTTTCTTTGCAAGTGAAAGAAATTATGTAGTTTCATGTTGTAATTGAACCTGATGAAAAATACTATTGCAAAATGATATCATTCAAGTCATTATAATAATAAAAATCATATAAAATCTAAATTTAAAAGATACAGGTACAAAATGAAGTGAATTTCTCACAAAAATTTAAAGAAAAGTGCAATGAAAGTGAAAGGGCCGATCGGATGTGATATCTTATCAGCTTTGACATGAGCCAAAATTGGCCCATGAATATAAATGGCTATTTCAATTCTTTTTTGGTTCAGTTTTGGTTGGCTGCAGGTTGGATGTTCGATTTGTGCATACATAAAGCCTAAAAATAAATTTGTTTCCCGCCATTAAATTTTTGTTATTTCGAAAGAGGTTTTTATGGTTTTTAAAATTTTTTGAAAAAAGTAGTGTTATTGATGAGTGATAAGTGTAAAATATTTGAAAATCTGTGTAGTGCTTCCGAAACTTAAACAATCAAAATGTCTGTTCGTAATGTTCCTCCGTCGATGAGTGAACAAACTTTGCTCACCACAATCCGGCAAATTTTTCCAGATCTGGAAGTTGATATAAATAATATTAGAAACCCAACTCCTGCATTTATATGCAATTTTTACGCCTTATTTCTAGAAGATTTCGGAGCGGACGTGAATGAATTATCGCAGGTAATGGACTATCTATTTTAATGTAAGATTTCCTCTCCGTTAATTCATTTTCATTTTAGATCCAAATGAAACAAATGACCATTATATCTCATGTCGATATGTACAGCCAAACTATACCTCATATCAATATGTACGAAGCCATCAATTTTTTCTACAAAAATATTGGCATTTATGATTTCAGTTTTAGTGATTTGGTCAACCCGAGTAAGTGAAAAACTAAGATTTGATCTACGTTCCGTTTACGTTCGTCATTAAACCTTCATATAATCTGATGAATTCAGGTCCAAAACGAACCCTGTATCAGTTGAGTGCTATCATGACTTTCTTACAACATTGCGATAGTGCTGTTCACGAAATACATGATTCTATAGAACAACTTAAACTTCAAAAATTAAAAAAAGAAGAATTACTATCGAAAATTGAATCTTTGAAAAAAGACATCAATCTAAGAGCAACAAATCGCGTGAAAAGAAATGAGAGAATAAAAGAAGTACGGTTTTTATACCTTTGTCGTTTATTCCTTGCCTCTTAAAATTTTACTCATTCATTTTTTCGTTGCAGTTGGAACAAATCGTTGAGAAGGATAAACTGAAATTAGATGAGCTATTCAAGGAGAAAGAAACACAAAAACAAACAATGGAAGAAATCAAACGGGTCATAACACAAGACGAAGAAAAAGAACTGGAGTACATTAAAACTATTAGTGGCGTAAGATTTCACGAACAATCATTTCTTTATGATTTAGTGTTTTTTTAATTCATTTTTGTTACATTCCAGTTGAAAGAAGAAAACGAAAAACTGGCAGACATGATTGTAAAATCTCCGGACAAATTAAAAAATGAATGGGGAGCGCTGGATGATAAAAAAGAAGACTTTATCAGAACAGTGAAATCTTTACAAGAACAAATCGAAGAAAAGAAAAAATTGAATAATCTTCTCGCTAACGAATCTGCCGAACAAGAAATACGAATACAGAAACTACACGAATTACTAGAAATGGAAAAATCTATTGAGTATGCTTTGGCATTATGTTCAATGGAGTCAACCATCTTGAAAACAAGTGATAATATAATTTTAATTTTTATATTTTACAGAGAAATGAATAATCGTTTAGATTCGTTGAAGAAAAGACATATCGAATTGAGTGAAGAAATCGACGAACTCAAACTTAAAAATGCTAATTGGCTTCAAACTATAAAAGTTCTAAAAAATAGTTTAGAAGAATTAAAAATTCGTCATGTAAAGCAGACCAGTGAAAATAAAGAATCTTTGGAAGAAGTTGAAAAGTATTGTTCTGTTTCTTAAAAATGCCAAGCGCTTATTTTCGTTTTTAAAAATTTTTTTGTTTTTTTAGAGAGTATCAAATGTGGTTGAAAAAGTGTCAGGATAAATCAGATTCTGAAAATAAAATGCAACGGGCAATTAACGATATTCATCAGAAGAATAAGCAGCTGGAAAATGATGTTTCCAAGTTTAATGAGTTTTTGACCAAACGCTATGAGGATTTATGTTCTGAAGTACGTTTCGATTTCTTTTTTATGAACAAATTATTTCTTTTTATTTTTTTGTAGTCGTCGTCATATCTATGTCCGCGTTAGGCCATTTGGCCTGCCTGCTGTGAGGTGGAACTCGCCGATGACGAGCCTGAGGTATCGATGAGTTTCTTCCTTGGTCTATCCGTATTTAATATGAGAATAATTTTCAGGAGAAAGAAATCATGGATCGTTATGATAAAATATTGGAATCGGTTAAACGAAGGAATCAAATGTTATTAGAAGAAGACTTATGAAACAGAACTATATGATTAGTTATGTAGGTACATTGAACGGACTTCCATTCAAGTGTACATTTTATGTAATGTGTGTAAGAGCACCATGGTATTTAGACATGAGGCCTACAAGATTTTCAAAATTTTCCAATGTTTGAAACTAAGCATGTTTAGTTCTCTGCCAATCTAATATGTGAATTAAATTTTTTTCATAATGCTAAACAAGCTTGTGAATTCAAGGAAACATTTATCCTAACTTGAGTCCAATTAGTATCATTTTATGGATTTATTTGGATTTCACGGAATTCACTTGAAAAAAAACAATAATAAAAAGAAATTACTTACCTTATTATTGTTAGTACTAATTCTGTTTTATTACTTACTTGTATATTGTATTATATTTTCAACTTTTTTGTTTCTCGCTGTATTAATTTTTTTGTTTTTCAAACTGTTGTAAAGCTGTATATTACGAGAAGAACTACTGAGATATAACGCTGTAAAATTTAATTACGGTTCATTATGAGATTTTAGAAATGTAGATTTTGTATAATTGGCTGAATTAATAAATCAGATATTAGCATTCATTTAAGTTTCGAACTTTTCCTTACTTTATTTATGGTTGTCAGATTCTATATAACAGTTGAATTTATTTCGAAATTGAATTGAGCAACTAGTAAATGCGAAATAAAATATTGAAAATTGAAAAGTACAAGTAGGCGGCTAAAAAAATCAAAAAGAAAAAAAAGAAAGCATTCCCATTCGCCGTTAGGAGCGCTAAATAAAATTAGTATGGAAGACTTTTTCATCGATTTTATTTTGAAAACAAAAAATTTACGAAAAATAAAATGAATGAAGAACGTGAAAAAGTTATTGAACTTGAAGGCTGATATGAAAAGAAAACAGAATAATTAATAAAATAAAAATCTTCTCATGGTTTAGCGAATTTCTATTTTTCTCGTAGTTTATCAAAATCATTGCAATCAGGAATGTTGACAAGCCTTACTTGCCCGTTGCGCAATAATCACATCGTTCACAAAGAGTAATAATTTGTTTAGCATTCTAATCAATTTTGTGGATTGTGTTTTTTTCTGTACACTGACGGCCTTCCTCAGGGTAATCATTATTATTAGAAATGATTTAGAATTCCAATAGTTTTGGTAAGATTTTTATGATGATGACTTTTAATCGTAAGACGAGTTGTTTGACACTTTCTGTTACCATTTATAGGAAGCATGATTTTCACTCGGTGTCTTTTGAACAGAGCTAATTCAATTGTGTGTTCGTCGAAACCATTTTACGGTAAGTACTTATATATGTCTGTTACAAATTCAATTAGTATGATATCTAAAATATACTTGGAATTGTAGTTATAAGCAATCGGATAAACCAAGCTACAATACCAGCTTTGAATATCATCCGTTACACGAGTACATCATCTGAATCAAAAAGCTTATCAGCTAGACAAAAGTTACAAAAGGCCGTTAAAGATTACGGTAGCACTGTTTTAGTATTTCATATATCTATATCATTGGTATCCTTAGGTGGTTTCTACTTAGCAGTTTATAGGTAAGTGGAACAAATTGAATTATACTTGTCGATCTTCTTCTGATATATGGATTCATGGTCCAAATGTTGAACGTTAAAAGTGTCATCGGTACCGAAAAATCAGATCGTTTTCGTAAAACGTATATCATGTTTTTGTTTCAGCTTTTTGGGAGCGTGTACTTTACTTTTTAGTCGTCTTTTATGATTAATAGTAACGAGAAAAAATTAGACGCCAGAACTACAGAGAACAGAATGGAGCCTGTTTATATAAAAGATATACATGTGGGCATGAAAAATCTTACTTTGACGTGCATAGTATTAGAAGTCGGTCCAGCGGTAGCGTTAAAAGAAAATCGTGAAGTGAGAACAGTTAAAGTAGCTGATGCTACGGCTTGTATTAATCTAGCAGTGTGGGATGATACCGGTCATTATATAAACGCTAGTGATATTTTACGTTTGACCAAAGTATACGCTACGCTTTGGCGTAACTCTTTAACATTATATACCGCCAAGACGGGATCTGTAGAAAAAATAGGCGAATTTTGTATGGTATTTAATGATCAGTTAAATATGAGCGAAATTGCTCAACCAGCTCCGCCGGCAAATCCCCCAAACGGGAATAATACTAATAATGCAAATACCAGTTATGTTTCGCGTAATCCTGCTCCTGTCAATAGTCATATTGTCCCACCGCATACAGCAACTAGTACTTCCAGATACGATATGACCAGGAATAATTCGCGAAATGGTCAGCAAAATGATGACTCAAATAATACTGGTAATGCTAGAACTCGTGCAGAACGCAGATAATTTCTATTTCATCTCCTATTTCTTCGTATTTATTTCTGTATATAGTGTAAATTTCTTTGTACCCAATTTTTTAAAGAAAAAAATGTGATTTTAAAAAATTTTTTTATTCACTTTTAATATTATTTTAGGCTTTTACTTCCCGAGTTTGAATCGGTGTTTTAAAACGAAATGTAAATTTTTGTTAAAATATTGTGAGTTTTTACTCATCATTTGAATTGAAAAAAAAAAAAAAACATGATAAATTTATACAGCATGTGATGTTATTTATTCGATTTGGAATTTTAATTTATTTTTCTTTTTAAATTGTAAATATTATATAGTTTTTTTATTTTTCAATCTTTGTTTTTTTTTATCGTTGTTTGCTTTTTTCTTTTACTAAAATGTAAATATTTCAATTATAATTTCCGAAATTGGTTCTTTGAATAAGGTTGATTTTTTAGGGTGATATTAAACTAAAGGGTTTATAAAATGTGTGTCGAGACACACTAAAACAAAAATTACCAATATCAGAAGAAGAATGTATATTACTTAAAGAGTATTCATTTAATTAACGTAATTTTATAACCATTCCAGTGGCCTGGACTTGGTGAGCATGCTGAAAAGCATTGGTATCACTTTAAGTGATCAGTCGTCACTTGTCGCTGGCCGAGCAAGTACGTTTGTCATTGCGTATGCCATTCACAAAGTATTTGCACCAGTTCGAATCAGTATTACACTGGTAAGCGTTCCGTTTATCGTCAGATATCTCAGAAGAGTCGGCGTTTTGAAAGCTCCGCTTCAAAAATGAATGCTTTCAGATTGTAAAAATGTGAATAAACCGGTGATTATGGAATTTACATGTAAACTTATACGCTTTACCATTTAAAGATATCGCTATCAAAATAATGACATTTGTTATGTGAATAAAGGTTTTTATGTTCAGTAGCATTTTTTTTACAAAAGGTATTGACCTATCGTTTATATAAAAACTACACATGAAATTATAAAAACATTAAAAAGAAAAATAGTTATACGAGTACATAGTCCTGAGTAGCTATTTCCAAATTATTACAATTTTCACAGCCTTCAAAGAAATGCCCTCTAAATTGATATTAAATTTTGATTAAGATGTTCCTGTAGCGTTATCAGTTATAACTTTTTCGAATATTAAAAGTTGAAATCGAACATTGAATTTTGATAATTCTCAGGGTTCATACTTGATCAATTAATAGTAAATTCTGTAAAACAGGATCAGCAATTTTTTGTATCATTTGCTGTAACTTCATTGCAGATGGGTTGTCTCGGTTTTGGCGAATGAAAGAAGTAACATGATGAGTGGCAATGCGAAAACAAATTGGGCTCATTTGTGAAGTAATTTTTCCTGTCGAAAAACAAACGAAATATTTAGAATGTATAAAAATTACCTTCGTGAGAATTATATTTTCAAATGCAAACCTGTAGCAATAATTCGTAAATATGTTTCTACGAGTCTGACATCTTGTTCCACAGGTTCAAGGAAACATTGTATCGATATAGGTAATTGCTCTTCCGGTAAATTTAAAAATCTCAAAACTATTGTTTGCTCCATCCAAACATATTTTCGATATTTCGGATCGTGTTTCTGTTGTAATGGTACAAGTATATACATTCCGAAAATAGGATTACAATATGAAGAGCTGGCGAACTGTTCGCAAAGTTCACGATAGAAATCGTAAAACGACGATATACCAGCGATCTCTGTACTAAAATCTAATAGCTCGTTGTGTCTGAGTATTTGTTTCAAAATAGCGTGTAGAATATCAGCAACATCTAGAAAAACGTCACCGCAAAAAAATACGCAAGATATACGACAATATCGCGCAACCAGCGGAATATCGATCTTGATGTATTCGGAGAAATACTCCAACAGGTAGATCCATTTTAAAACCGGTGCTATCGATTCCACAGATACTTTGACTTCGGTTTCTTTATTATTACTGATTTTCAGTATCGGTAAGTAATGCCAATCTGTACTGAGGACACTTTCGGTGCCACATTTTGAAGACATTAAGCCTCCGGTGGGATTATTAAGTAAATCTAATTCTTTTAAAAAATATACTTTCATGTTATCTAAATCATTAAGCGCATCGGCGAAATTATTATCTTCGGCGGTTATCATTTGTTGATAGATTTTACCATTGAACAGAATATCGCTGAAAATATTACTTATAAGGTGTATGTCATCGATGTGTACAATACGCACTAAAGTAAACGCCAATTCAAGTAGTTTTCTGTCCAAAAATACATCCCATTTCGCGCATAACTTGAGTAAATCGCAAAGAAATTCGATTTCGTATCGAGCACACCACAAAGACGATATTTCCGTTAAATTATCCAGTTTGAGGATTTTATCGACGTAGTGCCAAACGTCGTTATTGAATATATTACGCACAAAAGCATGGCTGCCATTTTGCAAACCGTATTTCACTAAACTGTGTACTAATATGAGATTATTATTCGAGCCTAAAATTTCTTTCGGAACACATAACGATGGTAAACATTGTGCGAACTCATCTTTAGAAGCATTCAATAGGAACGAACTCTTTGTCAAGTTACGGGTCATCTCGGTGTAAATGTTCACATTCGTTAATATTTTCATTTTAATATTAAAGGTGATTAAATTTAAAGAATTCTTCTTTTGGATGTTGTTCAATAGAAAAATACCGTTGCATAACAGTTTAGCAAATTCTCTGGAAATACGTTTTTCTGTAGCGAAGACGTTAATCCAACGACAACACAATTCTTCCAAGACCGGAATCAGAAAACGTACAGTTTCGTAAAATCTTTCGAATAAAAATACCAAAAGAGTGAGCATAGATGTGGCGAATATTATTATACTGTTCTGAACGTTGTCTACATTGATAGTGTGTAGCTGACTAATCAAAGTGTAAAACACTGGTACTATTTCGGCAACGGATTCCGACCCGATATGATGCTGGAGAAACACTTGCCACAAATATATGCACTGACTTACGGTCGATGTTTTGGTAACTGTATCGCCGATATTTTTCAACAAAAATGGTATCAGGTTTAATCTTTTGTTAAGCATGGAAGCGAATTCTACAGAACGAGATGCTATCACTCGTAGCAGGATCATTAGCTTCGCTGTGTACATTTTACTGTTGTTGGTGGGAAACTCGCAGTTGAAGAATAATATTTCGAGTAAATTTGGTGTTCTTAAAATAGTAACTGTGGCTTCGTAAGAATGATAGGAAATCCTTGTTAGGCATTTTATCACAGATAATAAGTTCTCCACTTCGATTAAAGGATCTTCGATTATATATCTGAAATACATAACACTCGGATAAATCGACGCGGTTCACTTTGTTATAATACTAACTTACTTGAGTCTCATTACAAGATCGGTGCGCAATGCACCTTTGATCAAGTCGAGTTTTAAAACTTCGACATCTTTCATTTCTTCCATATTTTCTTGTGTTATTTCTTTTTCGACTACTTCAAAAGTTGGTAATTTCAAATCACCGAATACTCCAACCATATCGGATAAATAATGCTAAAAGCAAAATATTTTCACTACTGGGGTATCGATTGTTCAAACAGTTTGAATGAAATTTACCATATCGAGAGCTCGCCACAGTAAGGCACTGATAGCACGTAATGCCGCCAAATAAACGGTTCTTAAACGTTCGTCGAGAGAAAATCGTAGTATTAAAAATACTTGAGAATCTACTAGTTGTTTCAATAACGGCGTTTCGAGGTGATCAGCTAAAATGTATTCCTAAGCAAAACGTCGTTTTGTAAAAGAACATTTCAATGCAGGAGGTAATAAAACCGCCGTACTTTTTCCAAAATCGCTGCTAATGTATTCAATGCGATAATTCTTTGTCTGGTGACAGAGCTTCTGGACAATTGATATAATTCTTCTATAGTGTAACCGGGTCTATGAGGTTCTTCACCATGATGATATAAACCTTTATCGCAAGTACTTTGATCCTTCTCAATGTACGGCAGTAAATCACCTGTTGTATAAAAGTTATTAAAAAAAGAATTAATGAAACAGAAATTATGTAAAGCAGATTACCTTCAAAGTCGAATCTGGCACTATAAAATGTGTTGGGTAAAGGTTCTTTAATTTCAGGAACATCTTCCATCCATTTTAATTTCTCTGATTCTACTTTATCCATATGAACGCCTTTATTTTTCAATTCTAAATTGACATTTAGCGGAGGCCTGTGAAAAATTGCCCAGTAGTGAATAATTTACCGAGAAAATATTTCAAACGAGTAAAATATACGAACGATTCTATGGATAAGTCACTCATAGTTGATTCTAATCCAGTTTTTGATTCGGTTCTGATTTGTTTCAAAAATTCTACGTGGGATGGATTCAAAACCTGAAGGAGCTCTTGACGAGCTTTTAATATTTCTTCTTCAGACATCGACGATAATTTGTTTATATTTTCGGCATGAATTTCTGATGCTTCAGAGCCACTCACGATATAGCTGCGATCACCTGTATTGAAAAATTACTTTAAATTCATGCTCTAAAAACATACCTATCGAGTTAATTTACCGAAAACAGTTTTTGAAGAAGAGCCGGAAGCTTGAGGTTGCTTCAAATTGTTTTCAGTTTCTCGTATCTTCTGCATCTTCAATGCGAACAAACTCATTTTACGAGATTCCGACATGATCGATTAACAGATTTTCAACGATGATGCGATTACTGATGAAAACTTTACTGAAAAAATACTCGACAAATGAAATAATAATCGATTAATTCGCGAGAAATTAATTTTTAACGCGATTGCTAGCAAGCTGCACTCTTTTTTCCATTACTATCAGTGTGATGAAAAAAGAAATGTTATCAGTATGAGGAGTGGTGGGTGGCGGGTATGGGCTGTAGTGGGTAAGTGGCAAGGTAAATGGCGGGTTTTATTCCACTCGTACCACTCATTACTTCCAGCGTGTGTAGTAACTGATTTCAAAAATGATCACTTATTCTAAAACAATTGGTGAAACACATGATAATAACCACACAATTTTTACATAACTCATTATTTTATTATTTTCGAAAAATTTAAAGTGAAATGACCATAAAAAAAATAAAAAATTGATTTTTAAAAACGTTATACTTACAGTAGAATGTCCATTTTTGAGCTCCTTTTCTGTAGTTTTTTTTATTCTTGTAAAAATGTGTCCTATATTCGCTTGCTAACGTTGTTCAAAATTAGAGGAAGCTTAGTTCTCATCATTCTAATCTGCTTAACGACTTTTGATAAAATTTTTAATTATAAGTAGTAGGCCTAGGTATCTTCTCGATCATAATTGAAAACATGTTTAATATTTATTAAAACGTAATCATAATATCTAGAAAACACATGATAATTTGAGTGTTTTCGTAGAATATTTCATTTGAAGCCATCGAGTGTTATAAAGCGTTTTTTACTCATTTTTTGTATCATTTTTACAGACCATATGTTGAGTAAATTATTTGCTGGTGTGTTCTGATTTTCAAAATTATTGTCAAATATGAAATCAGAGAACGCTAAGAAATTTTCTCTAGTCATAGAAAATAAGTTAACAGGCTCACTTATGCCAGATTATTTTCAGCAATTAAAACCGTTGAGAGAATAATCAATATTTCTATTGCGTTATGGTTTACTCTTTCTTATCACGTAGAAATGTACAGCTTTATTTTTTCATGGTAAAATAAAAGTAACTTCATCCTTGATTCACAAATTACCTTCTTCAATATTGAATTACAAATTTTTGGAAAATGGTGCTCAATCGTAATCATTGCTTAATCAACAAAAATCAACCATAGATTCGCAATTATTAGCAATCTTGAAATATTCTGTAATTAATTTTCTCTCGGCTTCTTCAGTATCCTCACATCAACTCATCTGATGTTTTTTGTTTTTTTTTTTGTAAGAAAAGAATGTTTTATTCGACATCGATTTCGGTACAAGAAATATTCATAGGAGTATTCGGTTATGGAGAATTCGTATCTGTCATTTAAATTTTTTATGACTGGCGTTGAACTTTTGCGAGGTAAACACATTTTTATACTGAAAATGGTACCATAATAAAAGTCAATGACTTGGCAAAACCGTAAAACAGATTAAATATTCTGAAATTGCATGGTACAAAGGCGAATCGCCTAAATTCAACCATTTTACCCTCTCAACTTCGACATGAACAATGCATTTTTTGAGTTTATCATTTCGAACTGCTTTTTGTTGTTAAATTGTCCGATTGCAATACGCTTAAGGTAATTAATGAATCGAGATGACTGATTACGAATTTGCGGTATATTTTGAATGTTTTCAGTCGCTTAAACCCCTTTAGTGTTTTTTTTTCGGAAAAAATTTTTATTCGATATGAAAGTGTGAGGTAAGTGGGATTAATTAGATATTTAGACAAGGGGAATTCATATCTGTCATTAGCATTTCTATTGTTTGCATAGTTCTTACGATAATACTACTTTTCCGTTCAGAAAGAAAACAGAATAATTAATCATGACGTAGCACATAAAATTCAATACTTGTATTTTAAAATATCTAATTTAAGAAGTGTTTTTAAATACTTTCGATATTTCAGAAAAAGAATAAGTTTACAGAGAAAGCAAAAATAAGAGAAAATGAAGAAAAAAATATTTCTCTTAAAATATAAAATGTACACGACAAAATGGAATATCAAATAGGAAGTAACGACACAAATGGAGCATTAACTTTAACGTTTGCCTTTTGCTAAAGCAAATCCTAAGCCGAGAATACCTCCGATGGCGATAGCTACTCCTCCTGCCAATGCCATACCTTTTAATCCCTCTAAAAAAAAAAACATATGTGTCAAAATTACAATACATACAAAGTAAAAATTGTAGAACATAGTTTTATTATTACATATTACCTATTTCCATTTTCTTTTTAATCAGCGCTTCTAAAGTAGCAACTTGCTGATTACCGGGCTCCACCTGAAGAAAAGATCGCGTGTATTGTAAAGCTGTGGAATATTCCTGAAATTAAAATATCACCATGAAGGACTGTCCTTAAAAGCAAATGACAAGTTCGGGATATTTAAAATTGTACCTTAATTCTAGCGTTCCCCATAGCTAAGTAATAAAGGTAATCTCGTTTTGCACTATCATCTCCACTTTCTTCGGTTTTGAATAGTTCTTCCAATAGCATAATCCCTTTACGAATATCAGCAGAATAACGACTTCGTACTAAACACCAAGCATAGTTGAATTGAGTTTCCCGAGTTACTCTGGCTTCTGTCAACTCTGTATGATAGGCTCTCTCGAATTTCTATAAAAATTACAGAATTACATCATTGACCCAACAAACTCACCGCAAATAAATCATGACGTCAGTTGGAAGGCAAAATTTTACGATGCTTATTGATTACGCATCATTGTGAAAATACAAACGAATAACCAAGAAAAATGACTTCAGATTGAGAATTACTTACTTTCAGATCATCCGAGGAAACAGTTTCATTTAATATATCGTCTTCCATATTGATATAAATTAATCATTTACGAATTCACTTGATTTTACGATACTTCTTCGTAAATCGTAATCAAATTCTAATCAAAGAAATATAATGTTTCATAATCACAGCTGTTTTCCGTGAAACAAAATAATGATTTGGCGATGAATATAAACCAATCAGCTTTGTCCAGTTTATCAATTTTTCCAACAATAGTTTATTATTTTAACACATAGGAGCGTTAGTTAACGTCTGATTCCGTGATCCTAGATAATTTTGTACATATTTTTTTTCAAATTTGGCACCAGCTAGTACCTTTTGTAGTTGATCAGTTGCACCAAAAATAAAAATAGATCATTTTATTAAATTTGAATAGCAATAAAAATACAATAAAAATTTATCTCAAGATGGTGATGTTACTCACATACTAAATACTATAAATTTTGACTATCTAAACGTAGAAAATACGTCGAATAAAAACCAACTAACTAAAACTAAAGAGGTACGTGACAACTGAGACTGACAAATACGTGACTATTCTTGAACCGATACTAGTCCCGAGAACATATCAATTTTGAGCTAAAAATAAACATTCAATGCCTCTAATAGATAATACAGTGTAACAACAATCACAACAAAGTACAATACGATATGACACGACCGGAAAATAAAAATACCAATGAAAAATTCAATGAAACACATACAAAAATACTTATATCGTAAGACTAACACAGTAAGAGAACTAGAAATGTAGAAAATACGTATGATAAAAGGATGAAAGAGGGACATTCATTTCACAATATTTTCTAGAAAGTTATTTTGTGCTTTTGAAAGCAAAAGATTTAAACACGACGAAAATGTTTAATCACTAGAGCATTCTCGCAAGAGTCAATCCAAGACCAAAAATTCCACCAATCGTGACTGCCAATCCACCACTCACGGCCACCTTTTTAAGCTCATCTGAAAATACACAAATTCAGTTATAATGAAATTTCATTCAAAATAAATCAATCGAGTTGAAAATATTCGTACCTTTTTTCTTATTCTTTCTAATAACACTTTGTAAATTTGATACCAACAAGTTATTAGGTTCGTTTTTTAAGATAACACCGGTGTAATGTAAAGCTGAAGTATAATCCTATAATCGGATGGAATTATGCTATAATACATATATGTTCAACAAATAACAAAAAACATTCTTTGTAAAAAAATCTTCACCTTGATTCGAGCCTTTCCCAATGCAATATAATAAGCGCAATCCATTATACTAAAATCATTATGATGAGTGGTTTGTATTAATTGCATAAATAGGGAAATTCCTTTATGTATATCGGCGGCATAAGAACTTTGAACGAGACAGGAAGCATAATTGAACACGGTTGAACTTTGTACGTTGTTTTTTGATAATTCCTTCAAATAGCGATTTTCGAATTCCTGGACAATGGATATGAAATAATCGAATGAAGAATAAAAATTATCGTACTTTTATGACAACGCTAATACTCACCTTCAGAACATCTAATCGAACAGTTCGATTTAATATCTCGTTATCCATATTTTTACAAGAATTGAGAACAAAACACGAACAAATGAACTCAGAGATATCAAACGACTAAAAAACAATATGTAGAAAAACATGGTAACCAAAACACAAACAAAGTTACTACAGTGTTACCAATTAACAAAATTTTCAATTTGTGGAAAAATTGGCTCAAAATGAAATTAAAAAAAAAAAAACCTTGAAAGGTTGATATCTGAAATCATCTGTAATATTCTGTATTCAATATGTTGTTTTAATTACAAATCACGTATTTTGGTTTAATTAACTTTGTGACTTTGAAGTTAATCGGTTTAATTTTTTTGCTGGGTTATCATTATCAATAGGTCACTTATACTTTTGGTATGAAATGTATGCAGTTTCTTGAGTCTTTGACCATCTTCATACTAATATTTTCAGTTATTTATCACGTGCATAGATTGAAATTTAATAATTATTGTTATTGTAAGTTCTAACTGTATCTTCACTCTGTAGCAGTAATAAAGTTTGATGGCTCAAAACTATGTGTAATTAGAAAATTGAATTGTTTGGTTGATAAGAAATTCTACATCATTATAAGTACGAGCATCGATAGTAAATTTGAAACGTAACCTTGGAAAAGAGAAAGAATACGATCATTCGAGTGAACGCAATTTATTTTATATACAAGATGTTGAGATTGCATAAAAAAATACGAATGGCGCTGCTATAAAAAAAAATCAATCATTTTCATATTTTTTAAACTTGTCTCGCCGTATAAATTACATGTCATTGAAATTTCGAATAAATTGATTGAATTTGATTCGAAATTTACACGAAGCTTCAGTAACACAAGCCTCAAAACAAGCTATGCTTTATTCGATGAAATAATATTCAATTGAGCTAGTGATTTCAACGACATGGACGACAATCTCGAGTTCCAATTTATAATTGACAAGTTCTCCTTCTCTTATGACGTGATTGATCGTACTTTTATTACCAATTAGAATCACTATAATAGATTTTCGTGCAGTGTATAAAAATGAAAGAACGATCAAATTCAGTATGAATCATAAATTTTATTATATCTCTACATAGTAAGAGTGAATTAACAATAATTTACATGTGTCTAATTATTCTCTTAAACAACGATACTACGCGGCGCGTTTTCAAATACGTATAAATATAATTATGAATATTTGATACATAAGTGAGCGTATATAAATTATCCTTAATAAAAAAAAAATCTCAACAAAAAAATACATATTTTCTTCTTTAAATTAAAAAAAAAGCGATACTTAAAATTAACCACAATTTTTAACCGATGAGATTCTTCCCAGGATGAGTTTTTTTTTATTTATTTTTTTTTTTTTGCATAAAAATTTCGCTCCTCGATATTATACTCGGAAATATTCGTCTAATAGTAATACAATATTCCTTATCTTGTGGATTTTAATATAATTCACAGCCATTATTTTTAAATTAAAGCACGAATTTCTCCGAATTTTCGAGTATTTTATTTCACCTTCCGAGTATACGCAATCGTACGGAGCATTAGAATAAATCTTGAGCAAAATCGAAATAAAATACAACGATTATGCTTTGTTTCTCGCTTCAACACGCTCGCCAAAACTTTCTACATTATTGTAAATAAAAAGGTGTCCGGTAAAATGGAATAGTGGAAAAATAAAAGAGGGTCCTAAAAATTTATTTTTCACGCTATTCGTAAGTACAATAGAATAATATAGTTAAGAAATATGTACAAATCACAAACAAAATACTTATCAGGTAACATTTGTATTATATTTAAAAATCGTATAGTACAAATTTACACGGTATAAAAATACAATTATGGCATACATTTTATTTATTTTCAAATCATTACACCGGGATAAAAATTCGCGTAAACTAACGGGAGGGAAAAAAATGCAATTTACAAAACATAAAATGCGATTCGTAGAATATTAAATTTATACGACGTCGAAAAAAAAAAAATCAAAAGAAACGAAATTTACTTAACAAATTAAAATTGATAAAAATTCAAATTATAAATGCTAAATAAAAAGAGATCAACCTATTAAAAATATATAATATATAATTAAACAACAAAACTTAAAACACAAATCATTTATCACCCGTCATTCTTTTCATGCCATTTGAATATGAATGTTTTGCATTCGTGGACTGACCGATTAACTATTTCTGTAATTTATCGAGTCTCCAGCCGCATTATTTATAATCAATACTTCGGTGCATGAAAAATTCAGCTATTTTTTCAAATTAAAAATTAATTTCGTAATTAAAATTTTAATAAAGAACTGAATAAAAGATACGACAAGCAAGTAGAAATTATGAATTTTTAGTAGACTGTTTTTCTCTCTTTTCAAAAAAGAAAGAGGGATAAGAAAGATAGGCTTATTTTCAAACACCTTTTAAAAACTTCGAGCAAAACTGAAGAATGGTTTTCCATTAAAATACATTGGAGCTAATTCTGTCGCATTAAAATTAACACAAAACAAACGCGAGTTCGAGTCGAATATGTAACGTAGGTTTTTTTCCATTTCTATTGAAATGATACGTCATATGTAGGATAAAAGCGACCGAAACAAGTCATAATTATAAATTCGCGTTCGAATTAATTAATATTTTAAAAGCATTTGAAATTTGTAAAATCAGAGACGGGTTGGCATTTCATAGATCATAAGATAATATTCGCATTCGGCGAGGTATTTAAGACCTGCCTTCGTTTACGAAACTATTTCAAACGAAGCAAAAAACTATAAGCAGTCGATGTTTTAGAATGGAAGTAGCACAGATAGCATTATTACCTACATGAAACTTTTGACTAGAATTACCGATTTTTAAAACCTTTCTGTCGTATTTCCACCGATGGTATTGAAATTAAACATGACTAGATTTTTTTGTAATACGTACAAAAAAACAACAGTTACGAAAAACGTTGGTTTACGCTATACAACACGAAGGTTTATTTTTTTTTTGAAAAATTTCATTTCATTTTCGTTCATATTGTTTTTAAATTACTTTTATAAAAAATAAGAACACTGTGATAAATACTGAAATGAAAACAATTATTTTAATATTGCTGAAGATTGTCGAAAGTGATCGATAGTGTACGAGAAATTTCTCTCAGTAATAGGCCTACTAAAAATACAAAGACGGAAAATTTCAATGAAAATTTGCTACTGTTCTTAAACACTTCGAAACAATATCGAGTAAGAAGTTGTTAAATAATGTAGCTTTAACCAATCAAACCGAAAAAAAGAATAGACATTTAAGCAGAATTACTGTCTGGAAATTTTAAACATTACATATTCCTTTAAATTGAATACATTTATGATTTTACAAATAAATAACCAAAAAATGTGGTACAGAACCACAGTATAGGTATAATCCACGTCTCGGTTAAAGATGGTAAATTTTCGGCAAATTATTTTGTAACTTGAGAAATTTTTTTAGTTAGTTACCAGTTATTCAAGTCGATTCTCAATAATTTTCGAAGTAAATTATTCGACATTATCGATAATTTGCAATAAATTCAAATTTTTATAATTGTCATAATTACCGATGATTTACTCAAAATCGTGCCAATTACTGGTTATTTCCAGTAAATTTCAGATAATATTCTGTAGGTTTTCATATATTCTCAAAAATTATCAATTATTCACCAATAATCCCAAATCTCATTCATACGAGCCCCACTTTACTAAAATGGATTGCAGTTTTTTATAAATTTTCGGAAAGAGTTGGAAATTCAAAGTAAAGTCCCGGTAATTGTAAGTAACCGAAGGTAATTCATCGTAGTTCCCTAATCCTTAGTAATTACCGGTAATTTACTAATATTCACCAGGGCTGCATGAATCATCAGGAATCAAAATTTAAAAACCAAAAACGTCAAGGGTAAGTTCATTTTTGCCTAAGCTACCGACACAGACTGAGAAGAAGAATAAAATCCAGCGATGGAAGAACAATTGAATTTGGGTTCTCGTTCTTGTTATTGTTCTTACAAATCAAAATTTTTTTGCTTTCGTTAGTTCTGTTTTTATTTAGTATTATCGTAAACTTCGTTTTTTGTTCTTGTTCTTTATTTGATTCTCTGTTCTCGTTCTTGTTGGTTTTTGTTTGTCAACTCTACCTCTCAAATTTTTGGAAATTTGACTTGAAAAAGTTAATGAAAATAAGAATAAGACCACGAAAAAAATCACTAAAACGCGCTTGAAATTCAAAAAAAGGAAACAATTAAAAAAAGAACAAAAAATAGTTGTTCTCGTTCTTATTCTTGTTCTTTCAAATGAATTTTCATCAAGTTTTTTCTTGTTTTTCAAAAATGATAAAATAGCTTTCATTGTTCTCGTTTTTGATTCATTCTTCAATCACTCAACCGTATCGTTTATCCTTGAGTTCGAAATGTGCTGAACAGTTCAAATTTCAAATAATTTCATGCAATGGAAAGCTCCAAATCAATTCTCAATAATTTGGACAAACAATATGTAATTGTGAATGCAAATTATACCCTTAAAAACGAAATTTTGAAGAACAAGAACTAATAATCCTAGAATTACAAAGGACAAAAACCAGAAAAGGGAGAACTAAAATTAGAACAAGAATTTTACTTTTTCTGTGGTTTTGTCGGTACTTGTATTTCATCTTCTGTTATTTTTAATATTTTTCGTTTTTTTTTTCAAATTTCTATACCTAATTCAATTTTTGTATTTTCTTATATTTGAAAAAAAAAAAAAACAAAAAGAATGAGAACAAAGTTAATCGAAAGAACAAAAACTGAATAAGAACAACACGTTGTCGTCAATGGAATAACAAAGAACAACGAAAGAACCAACAATTTTTGAGAACAGGCACAAACATTTTTTGGTTCTTGCAGTTTTGATATTCACAAAAATCCACGAAGCTTCAATTTACTAAATTATATCTAGTGTTGTGAACAAGATTAACAAGAACAACAACATTGAAAGAACATAAAATTTCTTATTCATAAGAACAAAACAAAGAACAGGAGCGAAGAATGAACAAGAACAAAGAATTTCACCATGAAAGAAGATGAAAGCAAACGAGAATTAACGTTTGAAAAAATGTTCAAAAACAATAAGTGGGTAAGAATAGGAACATTTACTGTTATCAGTTTTTTGTTCATATTCGATTTTGATGAAAATTTAAACAAATTTTTGATGTTATTGTACTCTATAAAATTATGAGTCTTGATTGGGGACAATAAAAGAATAAAGAACGACCATAAAAAATGAAAAAAACAAAAATAAAACTTTTTTGTCTTTCAGAATGAAGAATCAAGCGACATCAATGATTGACTTGAAAACAGGAACAAGGAACAGGAGAGCAATTGACGTTCGCTTGTTTTCACAACACTGATTATTTTACAATCTCCTTAGTTGGCAGTAATTACTAGTAATTCACAGTAATTGTCGGTAATAAATGGTGATTATTTCAGCAAGACAGTTGGGGTAAATTTTCGGTCATCACAAGAGTAATTGACAAAAAAATACAGTCAATTGTAATTTAGTTACAGCAAATCATCGGCAATTATTACAAATTCGTGTTCAGAATTTCAATAGCAAATCATCAGTAATTATCAGTAAACTTGATTGGTTTAAGCAGATACTTTTCAAGTTTTCAATCCACAATCCTAATAAGCCTACGTAGGCCTACATATTCTCTCACAATCAATCCAGAAACATAACTAATTGAATCAGTTTTACAGACCATAAATATACTTAAACTTAGAATCTATCTTTCGTATCGTAGCAAACTTTCAAATACTTGATTAAACACCGCTGTAGAAATTTTTTGTTTCGCTTTTATACGATACAGATACTTAAAATAAACAACCGATTGAGGAAAACAAAAAAGAAAAAAAAACTGGGAAAACGGTAGGCAAAGAAAAGTTATATAAGTCTACAGCAAGAAACAGCGTACGAAAAAGAAAAAAGGAAAGAAAATAGAAGAAAAAAAAAGAACTAACCACATTGTTTCAAAAAAAAGAAAAAAAGAGTAAATTTTCATAAACATAACTTAATAATAAATATATAAAAAAAAAACGAAAAAAAAAAAAAAAATTAAAACAAAACCGCATGCGTAGTTTAACGTTCGTAATACGGTAACGAACGTCCGTTCATACTATAAGACGTCTTATATTTATGAAATTGCGACGGATATTTTAAGGTATGCGGACATATTTTCTCTTTATGATACGGCACAGCGTACGTATGATTGCTGGGTGAACCCTCGCCGGGTATGTAGGAGAAACCAGTCTCGTTGGTGGTGCCCTTAGGATTGAAAGTTTTGTATCGCCTCCCTTGACAGGAACCGGCAACTCGAGCTTCAGATTCGTTAGGTAAGTAGTAAATATCTGAAGTCGAGTTCGCCAAGTTGGAGGCGAAAAGTTCTAGCTATAGTTCCGTCACCGGTATTGGTTTAAGAGTTTGGTGTTGAGCGGTACGGATGATGAATTCGTCATCGTTGAAGGTCTTCTGGTATTCGGCTTGTTTATTTTTATTCACCTTTGTCTGCTTTTTCCATTTGTAATTCTTGAACAAATCGTGTATCTTGTGTCGGTATCGGTACAGCAGTATGAGTAGTAAGGCTATCAGAGCCACCACAACGCCGCAAATAGCGCCGATAATGGTTTGATGGGTGCTGACGTACGTCGAACAGCCGAGATCTTCGGACGACAGATGCCGCAACGCTTTGTCTTTCATCGATTGCGGTGCCGAACACAGAACGTGGGTTGTGTTCCTCTGCAGCAGTAAATCGCGCAACCAGGACAGCGAACATTCGCAGTCGATCGGATTACCCGATACGTCGAATGTACGCAGCAAAGGCCAAGGAACTAGAGATTCTTTGAACGAGACGAAGCCGTTATCGCGTAACACAGCGTCTTTCAAATTTGGTAAACCGGTCAACGCCTGATCGCCGATGAATTTCAATTGTTTGTTATCGGTAAAGGTGATTATTTCTAAGTTTAGATTTTCGGCGAATGCGCCTGTTTCGATGGCTACTAAATTCGGCGCGCCGCATACCATCAAATGCCTCAAATTAACCAGACCTTTGAAACAGTTCTTGGGCAACGTGTTGAACGGATTTTGCCCGATGGACAGTTCTTCCAGTCTGGATAATTTGGACAGCTGTTTGGTCGGAATGGTAACCAAAGCGTTATCGCTTAATATTAACGTACGTAGATTATTGTTCAGTCCTTTGAAGGCGTAATCGCTAATGTTGACTAGACCGGCACCGGCGAGGTCTAATTTCGTTAGACTATTCAGTCCGGCGAAACTATCGTTGCCCAATGATCGGAAAGCGTTCAGTCCTATGTGTAATTCGGCCAAGCCGGCTAGATATTGAAACGAATGCGTAGGCACCTTGGTTAGCTGATTATCGTCCAAGTGTAGCACCTTCAACGATGGCATACCCTCGAACGTTTCCGGATCAATACGCTGGATACGATTGTGGCCCAAGTCCAGCTCCGTAAGACGAGTCAAATGGTTGAATATCTTGTTGGGCAAATCTTCCAGAAAATTACCGCGTAAATTTAGCACGCTGAGCGATTTTAGGCCGTGGAATGTTTTATCAGTAATGTTGGACAGACGGTTTTGATTCAGGTGCAACTCGATCAGCTTGCTTTGCGTCACGAACGCTTGGTTCGGTATTCTAACGAGCTGATTGTTCGAGAAGTCGATATGTTTCAGCATCGGGTAGAATTGGAAGGCGGCCGCGTCCACCGTTTTGATTTTATTGTGTCCCAGTATGAGACGTTCGATTGACGGATTCAACGTGATGGGAACCTCGTTCAGCTTGTTTTCCGTGCACGTTACCACCAACGTTTCCTCGTTACAGCGGCAATGCGGTGGACAACCCGTGTTCACGCCGGTTTCTTCGCTCATCGGCACGATCGCCAGCGTCGTCACTATAAGTATAATCGCCGTTTGTAACATGTTCTCCTGTAAACAAAAGAACAACATAACACATTAGATTCGTGTAATACGAAAACGAATACAAATTATGCGTACGAACTACTCCTTACCGGCGGAGGGAGGGAGGGCGGGGGAAGATGAAAATGAAAAACTTGCCAAGCTAAAATGTGTAAATTAAATTTTATCAACTTTTTTTGCAAAGTGAAGCACAGGGGGTTCGATGATGTGAAACCAATCGCTGTAGAAAGGTTTAGGTAGATTATGATAAATATCGTACAACTTTTTATTCTTCATCGATTGCTGATTCAAAGACGAACAATTTTCGCAATTTTAATCTCTCCCAAGTCTTTTTGCAAATTTTGAACGTGCTTAGATTTTGAAGTAAGGCTAAGATTTTGAAAAATTATGAGCTTTGCATATGGAGAAGAGCAGGCCTGGCGAGAGGGGGGCGGGCAAAAGGGGCAAGATGCCCAGGGCCCCAGCTGTTTTCAAGGGCCCCGCAAACTCGCAAACAAAATG